>CAUYLG010001605.1:0-15580 GCA_963573385.1 Cacajao melanocephalus | reverse complement strand
GTGTTTTTCAGCTCCATCAATTCATTTATATTCCTCTCTAAGTTATCCATTCTTGTTAGCATTTTGTTAAATCTTCTTTCAAGGTTCTTAGTTTCTTTGCATTGGGTTAGTACATGTTCTTTTAGCTCACAGAAGTTTCTTATCCACCTGCTGAAGCCTGATTCTGTCAGTTCATCGCACTCATTCTCCATCATGCCTTGTTCTCTTGCTGATGAGAAGCTGCGATCCCCTGTAGGAGGAGAGGCATTCTGATTTCAGGTGTTCTCAGCCTTTTTGCACTGGTTTCTTCCCATTTTCGTGGTGGATTTATCCACCTGTCGTCTTTGTAATTGCTGACTTTCAGATTGGGTCTGAGTGGATGTCCGGCTTGTTGGTGATGAAGTTTTTTCTGTTTCTTAGTTTTCCTTTGGCGGACACCCTTTCCCCAGAGAGCTAGGCCTTCCCGGGTTCAGCTGTGCTTACTGTGAAACTCTCAGTCCTCAGCACTTCCAATACTGTTCTCCTTGTGGGGATGGGACCAGCCGAACCCCATCCTGTATACTCCACACTGAGAAGCGCTGTGCCATGCTTGGGCACTGGCCAAACTGCCGCACCGGCCAAAAGAGTCACGCTGGAGACCCATGTGGCTCATCCGCTGGGTAGCTCCCAGTTTGTGGGCAACAGAAATTTGTCTGAAATTGTGGTGTCCACTCGTTCTCTGTGCTTTCACTGGGAGCTACAATCCTGAGCTGTTGTTAATCGGCCATCTTGGATCTCTCTCCAAAAGTTTATCTTTTTATATTTAGAATTTAATTTCTAAAGAAGCAGAGATTTTTCCTTTTTTCCCTCTTGCATCCCAAGAAGCTAGACCAGTATCTGGACAGAATGGGTTATTTATATGCTTAATTTTAAAAAAATGCAACAAAAAAGGAGAAGAAAATAATTATGTATTTCTCTTCATTGGAAAGGAAGTCTGAAAGGATATATTTTCAGCATGATTAATGTGGTAGATATTCAAAGTATTTTACCTGTATTTTGGGATTGTGTCTTATTGACCTGAGTCCCTTCCAACTATGACAATGCCTAACTCACAATGGAAACATATTCAATATATTTTTAAGGAACCAGAAAACCAGGGGATGTGGTCTTTTGCAGATGTCAGGATTGAAGCAACAGAGTTAAAGTCTCAAAAATAAGGGCCATGGGTAACTGAGAGACCTCAGGTAAAGAAAATACAGTTGAGTTGAGTATCATGGATTTGTAATAAAGTCACAGCACCAGGAACCCTTAATGTACAAAGGTCATCAGTCTAAGAATACTTGACTACCTCCAAACAACCCAGCATGCTTGACATAAGGGAGCTCTTAATAAGGGGCTACAGCTCAAGGACATTAAATATTAACAAATATACTTTTTCCATGAACAATCTATAGTTCCCTTAACACCATTTGAAAAGCCTTTAGAGTAAACAGAATCATCTTTGTCTCTGGAGTCAATCTCAGCCTAGTAATCATTTGCCACGTGCAGGACTGGAGGCCTCTGTGAGGTGTCTGTGTGTATCAGCATCAAGCATGGCCTTCACATATGTCCACACAAGAGCTGGCAATAATTGGCATGTGGAGAGGAAGCACTGGCCCTAAAGACTGAACAGTCCCTTATCAAAAATGTACCTGCCAGACATAATTGAGGCCTGGCTGCAAAAACTGGAAGGAAGAGAACATGTTTTGTCTCTTGAAACATTTTCAAAAAGAGTAGAATTCTTAACAGCTGGCAGAGTTACCCCAGTATTATGAATTATTTGGACTCAAAGAACATTGAACTGGATAGAACAGTAGCTTGAAACTTTATGATTGTCATCTATTATAGACTGAATGTTTGCATCCTTCAAATTCATATGTTGAAATAATAACCCCCAATGTGATGATATTTGGAGGTGGGCCCTTAGGGAGGTAATTAGGGTTAGATTACACCATGAGGTTCAGGTCCACGTGAATGGAATTCACACCCTTATAGAAAGAAAAGGAAACACAGGATCTCTCTCTCTCTCTCTCTCTCTGTCTCTCTCTCTCTCTCTCTTTCTCTCTCTCTCTCTCACACACACACACACACACCGTTTGAGAGACCTGTGTATGTCTAGCTTTGTCCTCTATGATTTGGGGGACACAGATAAAACGTGTTGTATTTTTTAGTTATGATGAAGTTTTTTTTCCCCAAAAAGGTTAGAAATTACTACAGCAAGACACAGAACTCTGGAAGCCAGGTGGGGAGAATTTGTGAGAAAATTAGCTGTAATATGAGTCAGAGTAGTACAGAGGTGACCGTCTCTGAGCTTGATTCAATAATCAGAAGTTAAGGCCAAATAAAGATGTGGCAAATTCAACCTCAGTCCTCAGACAGATATCTAGACCTAGAAGGACATGGTTCAGAGAACATGCTGGAGTGAGAAATCGTACAATGAAAAAAATGGTAGAAGTGCCAGTGTTGGGTTACTTCAAGGTTTCTGTTGGAAGTCACCATAAGGAAGAGCAGAATACTACTCAGACCCTGGAGAGTGGAGCCCATAAGAAAATGGCAGGCAAATGGGTTTTCAGTCAGCCCATGTTGCCTATTATGTGCCTTCTCCTTCATGAAATACATGTTTGGGATGAAGAAAGAAACAGGCAAATTTCAGTTTTCCAAGTAGCTCTGGCAAAAAAGGAACATATAGGTTATCTCTGCATACCCAGAGGCATGAAAACATGGCACCCCAGATGGGCCTGACCAACCCATAATTAGTTTCATGGGAAAGTGAGTACTCTTTCCAGAATGGCTGGGATATTGTGCAGCTGTGGGTGGCTCAGACCAAGAGATTCATAGATATGAAAAATTAAAGAACAGAGACTCAAATGTCAGTCCTGAGTACTGAGAGTGTCTTTTAATCACTGCTTTGCCAGATATAAAATACTTTCCTTTTTCTCTGGAAGAATTTTTTTTTATTGTGCCTCTTAATAGATGTTTCTGAATGATGATAAACAATTCTTCCAAAACAGTAGCCAGTTTAATCATTTATTCAATAGATTTGTGTTTAACCCACATTTTATGAAAGGCATGGGAATACAGAAAGGAGCTGCAAGTTCAGCAAACTTCTCACATGGAAGTCTTGTAAGAAAAGGAAGTGAGAAAGGTGGTCACAAAATGCAAGTATGCTAAAGCAGCAGCCAGGAAAGACTCCAAACCCAGGCATAGCGGAAGGGTTTCCCTGGAGAAAGTGTTATGTAAATTGATTTCTGAAAGTCGAATTGGATAGCTGGACATCAAAGAGATTGGTGGATAATGTTCTGTGCAAAAGAAAGAGCATCTTAAGACTTGGAGATAATACAGAGTGATGGAGCATTTGAGGGACAGGACGAAGTTTGGTGTAGCCAAGTTGTGGCATGAAAAGAGGTTTCAGGGAGAAGACTGGAGAGAGATAAGATAGAAGAGGTAAGTAGTATGGATTGTATAGGGCCATAGACATCTTGATCAAGCCAAGGAGCTTGACCACAAAGCCCCTCTGCTCCTCAGGGTTTCTCCAATAGTTACTAATTGTGCCAAGATATTTGCACTTGATCCACCCCCTGGTACTGTTACCTTTTTGTGTGTGCTCCATATTCCCAACTAGTATATAAGGACATGGAGGAAAGTAATCAGCATTTGCAATTCTTTGGAATGTCCCCAGACAGTGTTTAGACCAAGTAGGAATTGGATCAATATTGGCAATTGATTGGCTAATCCCAGTGAATGTTTCAAGACATTAAACCCACTACTGTGAACCAGATGGAGTAGGTCTGCACACAGATAAGATTGTCAAGCCTTGGAGAAGGGAGGACCCACAAGAGGCGGCCGAAGGGCAGGCAGAAGCAGGCAAGGTTCAAGGTGGCCAGAACAACCTGTACACATCAACATGAACAAAAAGAGTGCTAATATATGTAGACCTTGTAAGATACTACTCAGTAGTTCTTTACATCGATTAACTGACTTCTTCTTAAAATAACCTAATGAAATCAGGAGGATTACTATCTTCCATTTTCCAGGTAAAGAAACAGAGGCACAAAGAAGGTAAGTAGCTCACCTACAGTTACTCATATGAAATGCCAAAGTGGGGAGTCAAAAACAAGCATTCTGACTTTTCATGCAAACTTCATCTCTGGGGAATGCTGGATCCCAACACACACACACGTACAGAAACAAGCATGATAGGATGTGCATTAAGCCAGTACTCATATCCATCTCTTGGAAATAGGATTTTATGGGCTCATTTTCTTTAGAATTATCTGTATCTGCTACTGTCTTATTGCGCGTGCATCACAGGTGGAGTAGTGAACAATATGAAGGCTGTAGAATTCCAGAGCATCAAATCAAAAAGGTACCTGAGAAACCCTAAAATCTAAGACCTTAATTGTAAAAGAAAGAAGGAAAGAAAGAAGAAAACAAGGAAAGGAAGGAAGGAAGGAAGGAGGGAGGGAAGGAGGGAGGGAGGGAAGGGAGAGAGGGAGGGAGGAAAGAAGGATACGAGACCAGATGAGGTGAGGTGACGGAGATCCTTTACGCATGCAGTGCCTGCTCTGTTCCAGGAAGTGGTAGGTGTAGTGAATGTATGGTAAACAAGAGCAATTAAAACAACAAGCCAAAGCCATCCTTGGATAGGACTATCATCCTCCTGGGGAAGAATAGCAATAACAAGTAAAATAAGAGGTAGTGTCAGGTAGAGATGAGTGACTGAAAATAACACAGAGTAAAAGATGGATAGTGTTGAGGACAGCCCTGGTAGAGAGGATGGTGATAGAAGCCTCTCCGAGGATACCATGTTCCAGTGCAAAGCCTCATGAGGAGCCCACGAAGGGTGTCCAGTTGAGTCCCAGCACAGGGAGGCTCCAGGCAGAAATGCATCTGTGGATGAGTATGGGAGCCAGCGTGGCTGGAGTCCAGTAAAGAGGGGAAAGAGTGGCAGAAGAAGTGGGAGAGTTAGCCAGGGACCGTGTCTTTTAGTATGTGGTGTTTTGGAGAATGTTCAAAGTGAGATTTGAAGCAGGAGAGTGATCTGATTTGATTTTTATTCTAGAAAAAGCATTCCAGCCAGGGACAGTGACTCACGCCTGTAATTTCAGCACTTTGGGAGGTAGAGGCAGGCGGATTGCTTGAGCTCAGGAGTTCAAGACAGCCTGGGCAAGATAGTGAGACTCTATTTCTTAAAAAAAAAAAAAAAAAAAAAAATTAGCCAAGCATGGTAGTGCACACCTGTAGGTGTAGCTGCTTGGGAGGCTGAGGGGAGAGGATAGCTGGAGCACAAGAGTTTGAGGCTGCAGTGAGCTGTGATCACACCACTGCACTCCAGCCTGGACAACAGAGTGAGACCCTGTCTCTCTAAAATTAAAAAAAGTATATTCACCTAATGCAATACTACACAGCAGAAAAAAAGAGAAAGAGCATTTTGGCAGAGGTGTGTAAAGATGACGGTATCATGAACTTTCATGGAATAATGATAAAGATGGTCAAAAGTATTTCAATTTTCTGATGGAAGAAATGAGAACTATTAGATAAACAGACATGAAGGGTTTGGGGTCTGAGTAACTGAATATTCAAAGTAGAACTGAAAATCAGACCTCAGTTCTCAATTCTTCATCTAAAGTTTTTGCTACTACTGCATAATGGTAGAGGCCAAAAAAATTATTGTCATTTAAGTCCAGAGGAAAATAATGATGGAAAAACTGCAGTTAATAATGACACTTCTGTTTTAAATAAAAAGGTAAGAAAACAACATTAGAGGGATTTCACATTTCTCTACTTACCTCCCTCTACTCCCTTCAGAATTCAGGGTAAAGAGGATTATAATTTAAACATCATAGAGAGGCAGTAACAATTTTATACATAAATTGGAGGCTTTGGAATGTATGCTTTTGGCTAAGCAGTGGCTGCCATTTAAAATCCTCTCCTGTCCAGGGTAAGAATGGCAATGTTTTGGGGTTTTTTGTTTGTTTTGTTTTGTTTAAGCTCCTGGCTTGGTAAACTCAGGTTTTAGCAGAAACATAACGCATCAGCTGTAGTCTGAGTGTGAACAGAACAATCCAGAGAGCGGTTGCTTTTAGATTCCTGAAATAGCTTTTGGACAGTGTGCTCATTCGAGCTAGACAGATTTCATTTGTACACCTTGTCTTCATCTGGCCTTGTCTTTCTCCCCTGTGCTCTGAGATTCTTGTAAGCACAGAAACTTATCTCTAACTGGACTTTTCAGAGTAGATGCAGGAAGAAATTATTATTTCCAGTGAGACATTGCTGCAAGGCCCTATACTGGGGACCTTGCGTGAACAAAGTCCCTCATTCCACTCCCTGGTCTAGAGGTTCCATTTCTTTTCAGCTGGCACATGACTCCTACTAAAAAACCATCACTAAGCCAAAATCATCCAGTCTAAGCCCACAATCATTGCACATGTTATAATGTGAACCTATTACCAATAATAACCTTTTGAATCTCCATTTCTCATGGCTTCAAGAGTAATGATGATTTTTTTCCCAGTTCTTTCTAATGCCACCTTTATGAATGCCATTACTAAGGTAATAGCTGATGGAAAAGAATGAAAGCATTTTATTTCTCATTTTTCACTCACTCTCCATGATAGCGAATATGGGGCTCAATTAAAAGAACATTGCTATGTGTTAGCCTGGACAATGGGGTCTTGAAGTCACTCTCAGTGAACAAGCAAGTCTGGGCCATGACCTTACCCTTTATCAGAAAGTCCTCACTAAGGTTCTTTTGTGTTTTTTAAAATATCATGCTTCTGGGAAGCTATGAGGCTGGGCCAATTTTCTAAGAGAAATAGAATGGAGTTTCTAAGCATCATTCATCAAGTCACTGTTTGTAACAATATTTTGTTTAATCCACGGAGTCCTAACCTTTGGTGGAGACTGGGGAAGAGAGTGGGTTACGCTGTTAAAAAAATAGACCATGGGGTAAAATGCTTTGAGACCTTATAAAAAGTAAAGCAAACATTAAAAAATAGATGGCAGTGTTATCAGTTGCTACTCTGTTCATGGGAAACCCACTCTGGATTTCTACTGCTGTTAGGGCTGACTCTACTTTCCATTGCTGTCAAGTCTGACTCTTCATAGTTTCTCAGGCAAGGTTCTCACATGGGTGGGATTGAGGCTGTTCAGGTTTTTATTCTTTTGAGTGGTTGCTGTAGGCCAGCTGCTCTGGAAAAACAGAAGTGCTGTTGGACTTAGGGACAGGAAGACTGAGGAAGAAACTGTTGAGATGATTTGCCCAAAAGAGTGGGCCAGATAGGGAATTACAGCAGAGTTTCTAGATAGCCACAGAGCCACATGAGTGCTATGCAGCAACAGAATGGTTGGGAGGCAAGATTTCCTAGAGGTGGAAGAGAAAAGAGTAGTTTTCAAAGAAAGCACAAAGAAAGGCATGAGTTTTAAAATGAGATACTTCTGCTTAAGAGTCTCGCTCTGTCACCAGGTTGAAGTGCAGTGATGTCATCATAACTCACTGCAGCCTCGAACTCCTGAGCTCAGGTGATCCTCCCGCCTCAGCCTCCTGAGTAGCTGGGATTACAGGCACCTGCCATCACACCCATGAGGCTATTTGCTAGCATTGGGACTTTAAGCAAGTAACTTACTTGTTTTAGAATCCTGAATGGTAATAAAAGTACCTAAGTCATAGAGTTGTTGTAAGTATGAAAAGTATATGTACAGGAATACTTAGCACTTGATCTAGCCCATGGTAAGCATTTAATAAATGTCACATATCATCATCATTGACACTGATAATAGATTTGTAGCAACATTACTTTGGGGCTGGACATGAAAGAGGAAGAATCAGAAGGATTTTTGTACCTAAAATGGAAACAGCCTAGGAAGAGAAAAACAAGTCAGTGTAAGGAATAGGAACATATCCACATAAAATGATAAAAAAATATGGCACTGACCCAAAGCTTGTGAAAGAGTCTGAGTCATCCAGTTCTCATGGACCTTAGAGTCCAATAGTGAAATGATTTTTAAGACGGTATTTTTGTCTCTCTGATTCTGTTTTCATCTACAAGAATCAAAAGGGACTGGGATACGAAAATGCTTTAAGAAGTCTCCAAACATTTGTGAGTTAACAGCCCATTCCTAGAGTCACGGTTATATTGAAATTTTCTGCAGTAAAATACACACTCTAAAGGAGACGGACACCCTGTTTTTTGTTCATCCCACAGGGAGAAAGGAAAGCTAAAATTCAGGATAAGGGCTTAATGTGTTAGAAAAGCCATCAGTTTTGGAAGCCTGGAGAGAGGGATTCCACCAGATACTCTATCACTTTCTAATGATGCCCCCTTGAGAAAATTACATTGGATTTCTTAAGCTGAGCTTCCTCATCTGCAAAATAGAAGATGATAAAGTAGAGAAAAATAAAGATGTGATATCAACAGCAGGTGGAAATAAACAATCAATTAACTTTTCTGGTAGCTTGGAACTGCATGGAGGTAGAAAAAAAGGGACAGTTTCACAAATGAATTACCTTAGTTTCACACCGCTGATGTAAAAATGACCACATACCTGGTGGTTTAAAAGAACCCGCATTTATTCTCTGACAGTTCTGGAGACCAGAATTCTGAAATCAGGTTGATTGGGTAAAGTAAAAGTGATGGCAGGGCTGGTTTCTTTAGGGTTGGGGGTCTGGGAAGAACTTGCTTTCTTATTTGGTTTCATTTCTGGAGGCTGCCTGCATTTCTTGGTTATGACTTCTTCCTTACATCACTCTAACCTCTTTGTTCTGTCATTTTATCTTCTTCTCCCTTTTCTGTAATCAAATCCTTTTCTGCCTCCCTCTTACGAAGACATGTGATGACATTTCGGCCCACCCAGACAATCTAGAAAAATCTCTCTCTCTGAAGATCTGTAATTTAATCACATCTGCATGTCCCTTTTGTGATAGAAGGGCGAATTCGCAAACTCCAGGGATTAAGATGTGGACATCTTGAGAGCTGTTAGTCAGCCTGCGATAAGAGCCATTTACCTATTTCTTCACCTGCCTAGTTAAAGAAACAGGCAAACACAAAGCCCAGAGATCCAGGATATAGGAATGAGAAGACACATAAATTGTGGGATAAGGAGTGAGATATAAGGCCACTGTTAAGTTCAACTTTAGTAAAGATTTTGAGGAGCCCGGATTTGAGAGGCCTAAAATGTGGAGGATGAATATATCATACAGTAGAAAATGAGGGTTAGCCTCAGTCAGACACACCAGCAGCTGCTCAGACCGAGCTCTTCATCTCCCAGATTGCCTCAGCTCTAAGCCATCTAATCCACATCAGTGACTGACAGCTACACCGGAGTAAGGCTATCATGAAAGTAACGCCTCAGCACTGTCTTGAGACAAACATGAACGTAAGTATCATAACTAATCAATAGTGGAACTGAACTTTACAACAGAACACCATGAAGACTAAGATTTTTTAACAGACAGACTGTTAAAACGAGACTGGATAAAAACAAGCAAAAAGTACCATATTGTGTGAACTATGCTAACGTTTTGAATTCCCAACTATTTACTTGATACGTGCTGATAATTTTATTCCTAATTCAATGTCAGATACTCAAATGAGCAGAGCCCTTGAAAGCCAGATGACTTACTTTGTCAGAATGTAGGCATACTTTGGAGATATTGTAGATTTAGTTCCAGACTACTGCAATAAAGCAAAAATGCAACAAGGCAAGTTACACATTATTTTGTTTTCCTAGTAAATATAAAAGTTATATTTGTGCTATACTGTAGTCTGTGCAGTAGCATTATAACTATAAACTGTACATACTTCAAGAATACTTTATCGCTAAGAAATGCTCTAACAATCATCTGAGCCTTCAATTAGTTGTAAAATCTTTTTGCTGATGGAGGGTCTTGCCTCAGTGTTGATAGCTGCTGACTGATTAGGATGGTGCTAAAGTTTTGGGTGGCTGTGGCAATTTCTTAAAATATGACAACAATAAAGATTACCACATTATCTGACTCTTCCTTTTACAAAAGATTTCTCTATACATGTGATGCTGTTGGATAGCATCTTACCCACAGTAGAAATTCTTTCAAAATTAAAGCCAATTCTCTTAAACCCTGTCACTGCTTTATCAACTAAGTTTATGTAATATTACTTTTTTGATGCACTTCTATTTATTTATGTTTGAAATTTTTTATTTTTATGGATTTAGGGGTACAAGTGGGGTTATGTTCAATAAATATGTTGCCTAATGGTGAAACCTAGGCTTTTAGTGTACCCTTCACCCAAATAGTGTACATACTACCCAATAGGGTGGTATTTCATTCCTTACCCTCTTCCCACCCAGTTTATATAATATTCTGAATCCTTTGTTGTTTCAACAATGTTCACAGCATCTTTACCAGGAATGGATTCCATCTCAAGAAAACACTTTCTTTGCTCCTCTACAAAAGTGACTCCTCATCTGTTCAGGTTTTATCATGAGATTGCAACAATTCAGTCACATCTTCACCTTCCACTTTTAATCTGAGTTCTTTTGCTGTTTCCATCACATCTGCAGTTACTTTCTTCACTGAAGTCTTGAAACCCTTCCAGTGATACATGAGGGTTAGAATCAACTTCTTTCAAACTCTTGTTAATATCAATTTCTTGACCTTTTCCCATGAATCACAAATGTTCTGAATAGCATCTAGAATGTTGAATCCTTTCCAAAAGGTTTCCAGTTTACTTTGCCCAGATCCATCAGAAGAATCATTATCTATGGCAGCTATAACTGTGTAAAACGTACTTCTTCAATAATAAGACTTGAAAGTTGTAATTGCTCCCTGATTCATGGGCTGCAGAATGGATGCTGTGTTAACAGGCAAAACAACAACATTAATTTTCTTGTATATCTCCGTCAGAGCCCTTAGGTAACTGGGTGTGTTGTCAATGAACAGTAATATTTTGAAAGGAGTCTTTTTTCTGAGCAGTAGTTCCCAACAATGGGTTTAAAATATTCAGTAAAGCATGCTGTAGACAGATGTGCTGGCATGCAAACTTAGTTGCTCCTTTTCAGGAGCACAGGCAGAATAAATGTAGCATAATTCTTAAGGGCCCTAGAGTTTTTGCAATGGTAAATGAAAATTGACTTCAACTTAAAAATCACCAATTGCGTTAGCCCCTACCGAGATCATTACCCTGTCCTTTGAAGCTTTGAAGCCTGGCATTGACTTCTTTCTAGCTATGAAATCCTAGATAGAATGCTGTTTCATCTACATTGAAAATCTATTGTTTTGTGCAGTCACTTTCATCAGTTATCTCAGATCTGGAGAATATGCTGCAGCTTCTCTCTCAGCACTTGTTGCTTCACCTTGCACTTTTATGTTATATATAAAGAAGGCATCTTTCCTTAAGTTCATGATCCAATGCCTGCTAGCTTCAAACTTTTCTGATACTTTCTCAGCTCTCTTAGCCTTCATAGAGTTGAAGAAAGTTAGTACCCATTGGTCTGAATTATGTTTTAGTGTAAGGAAATGTTCTGGCTGGTTTGATCTTTGATCCAGATCACTAAAGCTTTCTCCATAGCACCTATAAGGCTGTTTCACTTTGTTACTATTGTGTGTTCACTGAAGTAGCACTTTTAAATTCCTCCAAGAACATTTCCTTTGCATTCAGAACTTGGCTAACTGTGGTGCAAGAGGCCTGGCTTTCAACCTGCCATGGTTTTTGTCATGCCTTGCTGACTAAGCTTAAACATTTCTAACTTTTGATTTAAGATGAGAGATGTATGGCTCTTTCTTCACTTGAACGGCCATTGTAGGGTTATTAACTGGCCTAATTTCAATATAGTTGTGTCTCTGAAAATAAGATGGCCCAAAGAGAGGGAGAGAGACAGGGCACAGCTAGTCAATGGAGCAGTCAGAATACACACAACACTGATTAATTAAATTTGCCATCTTATATGTGTGAAGTTTGTTGTGCCCCAAAATAATTATAATAGTAACATGAAAGATCACTGATCACAGATCACTATAACAGATATAATTGTTATGAAAATATCTGAAACACTGAGGAATTTCCAATATCTGACACATAGACACAAAGTGGGCACATATTGGTGGAAAAATAGCACTAATAGAATTTTGAGATGCAGGCCGGGCATGGTGGCTCACGTTTGTAATCCTAGCACTTTGGGAAGCGGAGGTGGGCAGAGCACCTGAGGTCAGGAGTTCAATACCAGCCTGGTCACCATGGCAAAATCCTATCTCTACTAAAAATACAAAAATGAAGCGGGCATGGTGGTGCAAGCCTGTAATCTTCAGCTACTTGAGAAATCTCTTGAACCCAGGAGGCAGAGGTTGCCGTGAGCCAAGATCATGCCATTGCACTCCAGCCTGGGCAAAAAGAGCAAGACTAGATTTAAAAAAATAAGAATTGCAAGATGCAGGATTGCCACACGCCTTGAATTTATAAAAGATGTGTTTTCTGTGAAGTGCATAAAAGTGAAGTGCAGTAAAACAAGACATGCTCATATCGCTCCTGGAGTTCAGTTGTTTTATTGTGTGATCTTCCATTTTGATTTGGTTTCAAAGTTTTCTTTTTGTGTTTTTTGGTAATATTTGTATTTCTACTTTAATAAGTGACTGACTTACTTATCTAATGAGCTATATAACTTTGGGAAAGTCTATAAACTTCCCTGGGTTCCAGTTACACTTTTCACCAAGCAATGGGGCACCTCAAATGGTCCCAGTCATTATTCACCTCACAACTCACATAGAACAAATTTTTTGTTTGTTTGTTTGTTTGTTTTTGAGACAGCCTCACACAGTCGCCCGGGCTGGAGTGCAGTGGTGCCATCTTGTCTCATTGCAACCTCCAACTCCTGAGTTCACACAATTCTCCTGCCTCAGCTACTCTCTAGCCCCCTGAGTAGCTGAGATTACAGGTGAGCACCACCATGCCTGGCTCATTTTTATATTTTTAGTAGAGACAGGTTTTCACCACAGTGGCCAGGCTGGTCTTGAATTCCTGACCTCAGGTGATCCGCCTACCTGGGCCTGCCTCCTGCTACTTTCCTGCCTCCCTCCCAAGCAGCTGGGATTACAGGTGCACACCACCACACACAGCTAATCTTTTGTATTTTTAGTAGAGATGGGGTTTCACTATGTTGGCCAGACTGTTCTCAAACTCCTGACCTCATGATCTGCCCACCTTGGCCTCCCAAAGTGCTGGGATTACAGGCATGAGCCACCGTGCCCGGCCAGAACAAAATATTTTAATGGCTTGTTGGAGTCAACAGATGAGATAATCCAAGGCCTGTGGTTCCTGACTCAGGGGCTCTGCTGTCCAAGGCCCTACATGTTGCCCCAAAGGCTCAGAGGATCAATATGTCTGCACATCTATAGCCCTCTGTGTGACTAGGCACACAGATGGTAGCACTGCCTAAAAGAATTAAAAGTCTATGGGATGGCAGTTTGGAAGTGTCTTAAATGGATAATCTTTCTTAGCTTTGAACCTTTCTGCTTCCTTAAATCACATTATCACCGAAGTCATCAGTTATATGTACAGAAAGAGAGATATTAGGCACATTGGTACTTTTTTCCTTTTGCTTTTACCTCATTCTGTGTCTCATCCCAACAGAACCATTCTTTAATTCATTTGCTTAATATTTATGTTGCTGGTCTCCCAAACTTACTGTTTTGCTTTTTTTTTTCCTTTTATACCTGAATGTTTTGGGATGCATGTCATTGTCAAAATGCAAGCCATCCAAAAAAGTGAAAGGGAAAAGTAAAACACCCCAAATTTAAGTACCTGGAAGTGACTACTCTTAACATTTTAGGGAAATCCTTCCAGATTTTTCTCAATGCCAATAGTACATTTGCATTCAATTTTTTATATATAAGATGATCTTTACCCGTCTTTGCTACTAAGTGATCTGTTGTAGATGGACATTCATCTTCACTTTTAATGACGAAATAGAATTACTTTGTATAAGTTGATGATTTATTTTCCCTACTTCAATATTTCAGATAACCACTTTTATGCATTTTTTAACTCTTTTGCAGTTAGTAGTGAAATTACAGATATAAAAGGCATGGCCCATTTATGTTTTGATAGATGTTGATTGAGCCTGCTGCCAAGGATGCATGAGCACACCTTCTTGCAGTTTTCTCTATTTTCCTAGCATCATACTCCTGCCTGGCGCCCACAGCTGCCAAGAACTATCTAGACCTATGCTTCAGTTGTAGTGTTACTGCTTCAGGGAAGCCTTTGTTACCTTGCTCAGAAATTGACTGTTTTATTCTTGTGTTCTCTGACAGACCCTTCTACACATCTCTATTGTGGCTTTTATTAAATGCACACAACATATTCTGCATTTCTGTCTCATCCACGGCTATTGGTCCCTAAAGCACAGAGCTTACAGGAGGCCATATACAGAACATCATGGTAATATCTTGAGCTCTGGTTTCAATTGTCTGCACTCAAATATTTGCTCTGTCACTTAATAGCTGTGTACTGTTGAGCAAGCTATTTACTCTGCTCAACATTTTATTTCCTCATCTGTAAAATAGAGACAGATATAGTGCCTACTTCATAGGATGGGTGTGAGAACATCAGTGAGATAATGTACAAAGTAGTTAGACTCTGTGACAAAAATGGAGAAGTAAACAACTTTCCTTGAGTATTCACTTGGTGCCAAGCACTATGTTGATACATAATGGGTGCCCACTGTATTTTAAATAAATGAAGATCTCCCAAATCCTAATTATTTGGACCTATGGTTTTTCAATTAGCATACTCAAGTTATAAACCACACAATTTGTGTATAGGAATGTTTTTACCAAGGCTGATTGTATATATACACACAAGGCATTTATTGTTCCCTCTTTTCCCTATTGCCTTTCTGCTAGATCTATGGTCACTGAGGGTTGGCACTAGCCCCCTGATTATTCATTCTTTTATTCATACATCTCTCCTGTAGTATTTTGTTCTTAATATTGGGCCTGTTCCAGAACAAGGAGGGAAATAATTGTTCATTGGAAAGAAGGAAGAGAGAACGAGAGCTCAAATCTATAATTTATTTAGCTTGACTTTTTTTTATTTTTTTAAATAAAAAGAGAGGAAAGAAAGTGAGAGTGAAAGAAAGAAAAAAAAGAATGTAAGAGAGAATAAAAGAGGAAGAGAAAGAGGGAGAACGAGATTCTTGTTCTATTGCCCAGGCTAGAATGCAGTCTAAAAATGGGTATTAAAAACCTCTTTTATGCCAATAATTGTACTTAACAATGGAGACAGGAAGGAATGAGAGATGAAAATAACAAACAAGAAGCCAACCAGTATTTTATTTAAACCTATGAAATGCTATGCAGTTGCTGAGGAGTGATTTACTTCCAATTATGATGTGGTCACTTTTAAAATAGGTGTAATGTGATACTGAGAAAAATGTATGTTTTGCAGATTTGCGGTGGAGAGTTCTGTAAATAATTGTTAAGTTTACTTGTTCCAGGTCTGAGTTCAAGTCCTGGATATCCTTGTTAATTTTCTATCTCGTTGATCTGTCTAATATTGACAGTATAATGTTAAAGTCTCCCACTATTATTGTGTGCAAGTCTAAGTCTCTTTGT
>CAUYLG010001603.1:0-181315 GCA_963573385.1 Cacajao melanocephalus | reverse complement strand
AGGAGATTAGAGCTCCTGATAGTCCACTCCGTGTTCCTGAGTGGGGGCTACTGCTACTGTTTCTTCTTCTTCTTCTTCTTCTTCTTCTTCTTCTTCTTCTTCTTCTTCTTCTTCTTCTTCTTCTTCTTCTTCCTCTTCTTCTTGCTCTTCCTCTTCCTCTACTTCTTCTTCTTCTTCCTTCTTCTTCTTGTTTCTTCTTTCCTCTTCTTCTTCTTCCTCCTCTTCTTCTCCCTCCTCTTTCTCTTCCTCTTCCTCCTCCTCCTCCTTCTCCTTATCTTCTCCTTCTCCTTCTATTTCTTCTTCTTTTCTCCTTCTTCTTCTTCTTGCTTAGCTTATGTGTGGTTTCTGTATTAGTCTGTTCTCATGCTGCTGATAAACACGTACCTGAGACTGGGTAATTTTTAAAGGAAAGAGATTTAATTGGCTTTGAGTTCCACATGGCTGGGGAAGTCTAACAATCATGGCAAAAGGTGAAAGGGAAGCAAGACACATCTTACATGGCAGCAGGCAAGGCAGCATGTGCAGAGGAACTCCCCTTAATAAAACCATCAGATTCCATGAGACTTATTCACTATCATGAGAATAGCACAGGAAAAACCCACCCCCATGATTCAATTACCTTCCAGTGGGTCCCTCCCATTACATATGGGGATTATTACAACTCAAGGTGAGATTTGGGTGAGCACATAGAGCCAAACCACATCAGTTTTCATCTGAAAGATGGACATGAAGAATCCAGATTCTCCTCAGATTTAAGAAAAACCATCCCTCATGACCCAAGTGCCGCTGACCATGTAGACCACTTAAAATGGATGCCCATGACTTTTGTTTTGGGTAATGTGTCTCTTGAAGTCACATGGAAATACTTGGAGCTCAGCAAACTCAAATACAAAACAAAATTTTCTCTGATTTTTGACACATGAGTAGTTTGATAGAAATAAAATAATTGCAATCTATGTGCTTTTGATTAATTTAAAAATAATTTATCCAAATGCTATTTTGCAAGACAAGATTCAAGTCCAAGAAGCCTATTTGGCCTTTTGGTCTATTAAACTTCTTAAACTATCTTTTTTCTTATCATTATTTCAGTTGTTGGACCAAAAACTTGGCCAAGGGTAAAAGGCTAAACGTAACTCTAACTTCAAAGGATTGGAATTGTGTTTAAAACCTAGATACTTAGAAACATTTTCTCTCTTGTCTGAATTGTAGTGTCCTTCCTACTTCTTGTTTTAATGTTAAATCCTGTGCAGGGTGGTGACCAGGGAGTCTTTGATCAACTCTTGTGGTGGAATTGGATGTTGGCTGCAACTCCTCCACTGAATTTCATTCACGGCGTGGCTTCTGAAACAAGAGGGCAGCTAAAAACCTGATCAAGATCCTAGATTTGGGACAATTGTTTTTCTCCCTAAACATGGATAATATAAATTATTTCTTCCTTTGCACCCTAAATTGGCAAAGTCGATTTTCAAAAACAAAAATGCATAATTATTTTCATCAGAGCACTGACTGACAAGGCTCCAGTCAACATCTGTCTAGGAACCTTTGTGGTTCTCATTCATTAGGCTCTCACAGTACTGAAAGCACTAGGCTTTCTCAAGTTTATACACTTTCTTCCCCTCCTCTCAACTGATGGCCTATAAAAGCTACCTTAGGCTTTATATCTCAGTTCAAATGATCCTTTCCCCCTGACTTAAAGCCTCTTCCTGCACAGCTGTACTCAGTATATACTCTCTTTCTAGTAGTTATGTTTGCTCAATGTAGTTTTTTGTTTGCCTCTCTCCACTCTAAAAGGAAAAGTCTTTGAGGAAGGGATTTGCTTTTCCTTCTTATGTTCCTAAATCCTTTCAACATGTTTAGCATAAATATGTGAGCAATCTTTTCAGTAAGGTAATAATAAAAAATGAAATGAAGATTTACACCTTATACGGCTAGTTGTTTTTGTACAAAAGATATCAGGTGTGACCACAAAAATCTCTTAATGCAATCCATCTTAAACAATACAAAGGAACCAATCACTTATCCACTGAACAGTATTTGTGTAGTGACTCCTCTGTGCCCAATCCCACACCAGGTCCCGATCATGCTGTGTTTCAGAAGGCAAGTGTGACCCTGACCTCAAGTGTTGGCCACATCTTCCTGGAAAACTCTACCATGTTTGGAATTCCTAAGATAAAAATGTCTTCTGTAACTTTCTCCCATTCTATGACAGTTTCATTAATTTCTTTTTTTTTTTTTTCATCCTTAATATCACATTAGATCTCTCTAGATTTTCCTGGCACCTGCATAGCATTGACATTTTCATGGCAAGAATGAGTGGAGAAAGTTCTTAACTGGCCATCAGCTCAAGAATCTCTGCCAATGGCTTTTTGCATTGCTGGCTTAGAATTACCTCTTCCCTGCCTGAAACCACAGGTCATCCTCTTCCAGTGCTGCTCTGAGCCATTTGGAGAAGGAAGGAAGAAAGGGTCGCTGAGAGTGAACACCAACTCTTCAAATGTTGCGTGATCCTATTTCAGTCAGGGGATGAGTCCAGTGACTCACAAAACGGTGGTGCTGAGGTAGCCAAGCAGGCGGTGTCTGGTTCTTGGACATCACCACAGGCTATGGAATGGGACGTTTCCTCTTGTCTGGGAATTTTAACTAAAGCCTTAAGCTTAGCCTGATGTCTTTTTAAGTACCACTGCATTCCAAAGGGAGGCACTAGATTAGATACTCTCTACTCTCTAGAGTTTGCTAAGCAGCCTTGAAACCATACTAAATCACTCCTGATAGTCTATAAAAAGAGAGCAATAGGGTTTCCATAGAAAGGAGGAGAAGCCATTTCTTTGAAGAGCATCCAGAAAAAAGCAGAGCCCTGTGGCATTTTCCCTCTCTCGCCACTTCCCACAGGCTTTAATCCAAGCACTGGGCTCTGGGAGGTACACTCTCAGACACTGGGTGGTCTGTGAGAGGGAAGATTCGTATCTCCTACCAGTTGGATGTTCAAGGAGCACAGATGTCCCCAGGTCTTCAGCCAAAGCAGAGTAAAAGACACAACTAATGCCCCAAGAGGGTAGGGCAGATGCGTGGATGAAGACTAGACTCATCCTCTCCTTTACAGAAGCCTGAGAGTCAGAGGCAAGCTAAGCAGCTCCCAGGAGCTGCCGAGAGCAGCAGGGACAGCCTCCACTGCAGAGTTTGTGGGGAGAGGATGTGTGAGTCTTCCCCTGGAGGGAGTGGGTGCAGGCTTAAGTCATGTTGAGAAATGCTCAAGGGGCCTTTCCGTGGCAACACAGGGTCTGAAAACAGGGATGTCCTGAAGAGGACGTGACTTCAGAAGTCACTAGTTGCTGTGACAGTGTGGGGCAGGGGCTCAGAGGAACCCACCCCAAAGCACCTCTAAAAGAAGATGCCACCAATACAATGGGCATTGAAAAGCCCAGGAAGGAATTTGAATAGCAGCAGCTAAGAACTAAGTCCTATGCTTCTTTTGTTCTAACCACTTACCTTCCTCTCAGAAGAGCCAGGGGAGGGTAGTGGTGGGATGTGAGTGAAGTTAGGATAGCCAGATTGTGTCTCCCCACCCCCGTGTCCTCCCTACTGCTAGTAAAGAGAATTCAAGTCAGGCTTTCATTATGGAGAGGGATGAAGTTTTTAATTGAATATAAGATGAATTTATACAAATATAGTCTGTTCTAGATTTTATAAAACCTGAAAGGAACTGAAAAGGGGCAGCTTCTTCTATCCATATTGCCAAATTGATACAGAATGAACACTGACAAGAGGAATTTGAAGGCAGTGATTGATGGGAAGAAAATTAAGCCATTTCTGGATTTTACACTACTGTGCCCAGCCCTTTCCATAAACCAGTGATAGCCATGTAAATGGCTCAAGACTGAACCTTGGGCTTGATCACAGGTCATTCTGCAGACTGTGGAGGGATAAGAGGAGCCCATGTCCATGTCGTGTCTGGCCCTTGGGGCAGAATGTGTGGCATAGCAGAGATTGTGGGTTACCTGCCTACTGGTTTTTGGCACTTACCTTTACCCAACCAGTGCCACTTACCTCCATCTCCAAAAGGTGTTTATTTTTCGACAGAGCATCATTCCCATCAATGTAAGCAAAAATTCCACATAAACAAAATTCAACCAAAGAGATTCATGAGCAAAAATGCAGGGGGATCTCTGGTTAAACTATCTGGTTTCAGTATGGTCTGCTTTCTTAGAACTTTTCTGTGGATTACTTAGAATTGTAAAACTGCAGGAAAAGGCTAAGAATGCAGAGTTTCCCCAAACTTATTTCATCCCAAAGCTTTTTGTCCAGACAGCATCCAGAATGAGCAGGATGCCACAGAGCATACTTTGGGAAATTCTGCATTATGGAATGTCTTAATCTGTTCAAGCTTCTCAGAAATGTATTTCTTACAGTTCTGAAGACTGGGAAGTTCACGTTCAAGGTGCCAGCCATGTCTGACAAGGGTCTGCTTCCTCACAAGTGGTGCATTCTAGCTGTGTCCTCACATGATGAAAGGGGCAAGACGGCAGTCTGGGGCCTCTTCTATAAGGACATTAATCCCATTGGTGAAAGGTCTATCTCATGACCTGATCACCTCGCAAAGTTCCCACCTTCTAATCCATCATCTTACTAATTAGGATTTAACATACACATTTTTGGAGGGATATAAACACTCAGATCATAGGAGGAAATGCAGATAGGGAAGAAACTCTCATCCAGAGGGCAGTTTACTCCCTCCCTCCTTTCTGGAGACTGTCCTCAGTTAGCTAAAACTCTTTTCCACCTAGTAATATTGTAGTCCTTTACAAAAGGAGTACACTGGGCAATATTAGGTGAAGTCTCTGAAATCCCATAGCTGTTTATTTGCAAAACTCAAAGTAGAATCTTGTTCCTGGACTCTTTTTATTATCGTATCTTGCTGCCTGGTTAGTGCTTAAGAGTTTCCAGGTACATATTCCAGAGCCTCAATTCTGCAAGTGAGTTGAATAAAAGTAAAATGCATAGCTGGGCGAGAGTGTGTGGTGTGGCCTAAGGAAAAATAATCCAGGCCTAATACGATGCACTGTCTTAACATGTGGTGAAAACAGGAAGGCCTTACCCGGTCTAACCACAAGTTTTCCTCCATACTCCGCTCTTATGGATGGATAAGGTCCTATAGCCAAATGTTTCTTATCAAGGAGACCAGACACAGCTTCTGCTTTACCCTGAATAGTGGATTTCAATCCCTTCTAGCCCACAGAATCATTCAAACAAGCCAATCACATCCTCCCACAAGAACCATGGGGCACCTCACTCCCTTGACACCACAAAGCCTGCCTCCCCTATTGCCTGGTTGCTCATTCTGTTCCCAGGCACAGCCTCTGTGTGGCCCTGCATGGCGTGCAGCGTGCTACTCCTCTGGGCAGTAGGTACATGTGACTAATAACCTGCTGCTTGTCTCGTCTGTCCAGTGCCAGATGTCTCTGTTTGGCCATCCTCATAGCTCTAGCATGAGAATCCCTCCATCACCAAAGGGGAAAATAGGAAATGATTCATACGGTCTGCTGCACAATGTACAACCAGTATTTGACACTGTGAATGAGAAGACATCTCAGTTATATATAGAATTTATAAAAATAAACTTATTTTGAGAACTTAAAACAAATCCATGTTTGGCCATCTTTGTAGACTGGCTTTAGTCTTATAAGCTAAAGAGTAGCACTGGGGAGCTCTCTCTGAACCAGGGGGTGTTAGTGAGTAAAACGTATCAAAATCCATATTTTGGGGTCAGACAGAATGAGACTGGAATCTTAGCCTGGTCACTTTGAAGACTTATGGACTTTGACAAGTTATTTAAACTCTCTGTCTCACTTCACCCACTGTACAATAGGAAAAACTGATAGCTTCCTATGGTCTGAATGTTTGTATCTCTCTGAGTTTCACATGTTAAAGCCTAATACCCAATGTGATGGTGTTAGGAGGCAGGGCCTTTGGCGGGTGATTAGGTCAGGAGGGTGCAGCTTTCATGAAAGCTATTAGTGCACTTAAAAAGAGACAGGAGCCAGGCTCAGTGGCTCATGCCTGTAATCCCAGCACTTTGGGAGGCCAAGGTGGGCAGATCACGAGGTCAAGAGATCAAGACCATCCTGGCCTACACGGTGAAACCCCGTCTCTACTAAAAAATATAAAAATTAGTTGGGCATGGTGGCGCACGCCTGTAGTCCCAGCTACTCCGGAGGCTGAGGCAGGAGAATTGCTTGAACTCAGGAGGTAGAGATTGCAGTAAGCTGAGATTGCGCCACTGCACTCCAGTCTGGCGCCTGGCAACAGAGCAAGACTCTTTCTAAAAAAAAAAAAAAAAAAAAAAAAAAGAGAGAGAGACAGGAGAGCTTGCTTCATCTCTCTCCCTCCGCCATATGAGGATACAACAAGAAGACAGTCTTGTAAACCAGGAGGATGGCTCTCGCCAGACACCAGATCTGCTGATGCCTTCATCTTGGACTTCACTGGCTCCAGAACCGAGAGAAATCAATGTTTCTTGTTTATGCCACCCAATCCATGATATTTTTGTTATAACAGCCTAAACTAAGACAACAGCTATATCAGATAGTTATTATAAAGAATAAATAACACCAGGTAAACTACCTAGTAAGTAACCTAGCACATGGTAAAGGCTCAGTAAATGTTGACTGTTAGCTGGCTGTTGTTTATATTTTTATTTTTACTTCTTTTTTTTGGCAGAGTCTTGCTCCATCGCCCAGGTTGGAGTGCAGCAGTGTGATCACAGCTTACTGCAGCCTCAACCTCCCAGGTCCAAGCAAAACTCCCATCTCAGCCTCTCAAGTAGCTGGGACTGCAAGCATGAACCACCACATCTGGCTAATTTTTTAGGGTTTTTTTTTTTTTTTTTTTTTTTGTAGAGATGGGGTCTATCTATGTTGCACAGACTGGTCTTCAATTTCTTGGCTCAAGGAATCTTCCTACCTCAGCCTTCCAAAGTAGTGGGAGCCACTGTGCCTGGCCTGTTTGTATTTTTAAATTTAAAAAAGAAATGTTTCTTGTAGAAAAGAAAATATCTCTGCAAAAAGTAACAACAAAACCATCGTTTATTTTAAACCAACGTGTGAATATATTCATCAAAGCCTGTCCTTATAGTTGGGACATGCATAAATGTGAATGTTTTCACCTGAGGATAGAGAAGGAGGAACAGCGTGTCTATACATGAAAACAGAGGCTGCCTGGATAGGTAGGGCACATGGTGTGTTCTCAGCAGACTAAGCTGTTCCAGCTAGAATTTGGATGACCCCTGCTATTGTTAAAGGAAAGTGATTTCCTTGGAGTCTTCAGGGCAAAGAGGACAGAAGAGTAGGTATTAGTTTATTGTGTGAAAGACAGCAGAGATGAGGAAAAAGTATTAAAAAATGTTCTTAGGAGCTAGAAATAAGATCTTGAGAAATCAAGTTAATATAAAATGGGAGTGAGGAGGAGGAAACAAAGAGAAATCTAGTTTGAGTGACTCTCAGAAAATTTCTAGAATTTGAGTAAAGGCTCTAGAAGCAGAAACAAGAAGGTAAAAGGGGCAGATATGACAGACACAGATATATTCATGGAGGGTACTTCAGAATGGAAGCCCCAGAGTTCCCAAGCGGGTCCCGGGCTGAGGAGAAGACTTCAAAGTCATGAAACATTAAAGACGAGGCTGAGAAAGAATAAAAACATAAAAAGTAGCTGAAATAGAAAAAAAAGTTTTATTTTTTTCCAAAGAAAAATTGTCATTTGAAGAAAATGAACAAAATCTTTTTTTTTTCCTTAGAAAGTAATGTTATCACTTTCTAAGAAGAGAAGGTGTAGTTAGTTGGAATACCAGCAATGATCACAACTAAGACTATTGTGACTTAATGAGAAAGAATTAATGATGTTATCTCCAATGTCCAGATAGCCTTTCTATCTGGCAGAGCTCAGAGCTGCTCATCTCAAAGTTTTCTTCTCTACCCAATGTACCTCAGCTGGTCATGCTGATCTCGCTTAAATGTTAATGGCTAATATAAAAGAATCATGTGGCAATGCCATTCAAATCACAGATAGTCACTTGAGGGAGGGACCAAACCCTGGACTCCCAAATTATTGATCTGCTCAGTTCTGTTTGGTGTTAATAGTCTTCTAGACAAAAGCAGAGCTATTTCATTGTAGCGTCCACTCACCAGCTGTGCTTCCTATAACATGGTCAGAGTAAACAATGTATACTAACATGTTTTTAGGTCACTGGTATACTGAGGATAATAAATGTTAGTGTTAGAGTTTTGCAATTCTTCTGTATCACTATTTTATCAGCTTTTAGGTATTGATTTGCATTTTAAAAAAAATTATGATGCTTTTAGAAATTAGTGCTCACACCAAGTGAAAATATATTAAAATAAGTGAAATAAGTAGCTTTGGAATATTTTCTAAACATTTTTGTAATTTTTATAAAGATTAAATTCATATGAGCTTTTACCCTGTTATTAAGTACATCCATTTCAACAATAACCAGGTCCCAAGCACTTTACAAATTTCAAAGTGTTTTGGAGTCCCAACAGGCTCAAAATATGGTATATTAAATACAATTTGTTCATTGAATTTAGACTAGTTCTTGGAAATTATATGCTGTGAATTAAAAATCATGTCATGGTCCTTTCAACTCAAGGCCTGGGTAATGATATATTTTGTTAATAATTCACAAAGTGGTGACTTGGGGTCTTAGAGGAATTGATTTATCTTTCAGAACACAAAATACAATTTGGACAGTAACTTGGCTATGACTGTTTCCAAATGTGAAAAATTGTTATATTTACTACACAGTAATCCTCTCTCACCTCCTTTATCATCTCAAGGATCAAGAGGAGCTAAAAGGTCACTCATTAGATCATTTCCTCACTCCACAGACATATATCAAATACCTACTGAGTGCCACACACTAGAATAAGCATTAGTGATACCCCTTACCCAAAGGAATATGCTCTTTAGCTTGAGGCAGTAGGCATTCAGTTAGGAATGAAGATACAGTATGATGGGTGTATTTTGGGAACCCACAAGAAGGAATGATTATGTGGAAGAGCCTAGGAATCCTGCACTGAGGGACAGTATTTAAACTGGATGGAGGAGACATTCACCAGTCAGAGAGTAAGGGAAAAGGCATTCATTCCAAGAAAGAAATTTGTGTGTGTAATGCACGAAAGTATAAAGAGCCAAGCATTTCAGAGTGGGTGGAGCACAGGGCACTTGTGAGGGAGAGGAAGGCGGGAGCACTGGAAAAGAAGATGGTGAAGAGATTGCAAATGATTTGCAACAGATTTCCATCCAAGGATTTTAAGTAAGGAAGTGAGAATATTTGATTTATCTTAGGATATTTGAAGGAAGCACAGACTAACACAATAGCGAATAGAAATAGGAAGACAAAGAGGCTGTTGTAATATTGCAGATAAAAGAAAATATTGCTGAACTAAGTCTGTGGTGGGGGGTGGAGAGGAAGGAGTATATTTGATAGTTTCAGGAGGCAGACTTACAGGTCTTTGTGAGCTATTGCATATGAGGACTGAAGGAGGAATTTTAAATTTGACAGCTGTGAAGATATGATGACCTTAGATGCATAAGTACTATGAGAACAGTAGAATTGGGGAAAGCCAAAAAAGACAAAGTGGAAAGTTTTATTGGGTTTCTTCAGCTTCAGATGATAAACACCCTCATCCAGTAGATATGTGCAATAAACAGAGGATCCAGGGATAGAAAGAAGTTACAAACAGATATATAAACAGGAGTCACTGGTGTATACATCTATGGTCTGAATGCTCAACATTCATATGTTGAAATCATAATCTTCATCAATGATATTAGGAGGCAAGGCTTTTGGGAGGTGAATGAGATTAGTTCCATTCATGAATACGTCTCTTTTTAAAGGCACTCATTCCAGTCTTGCTCCACCTACATGAATCAGACTAGTGTCCTTATAAAAGAGACCTTCCAGGAGCACATTTTCCCCTTTGTACCATGGGAGGAAAAAGCTAGAAAATGCAATCTATGAACAAGGAAACAGGCCCTCATCAGACACTAGATCTAATGGCACCTTGATCTGGGACTTCTTGGCTTTCAAAATTGTGAGAAACAATTTTTTGGGGGTTTGTTTATAACTACCTGGTGTATGGTATTTTGTTATAGCAGTCCAAATGGGCTAAAACATAGCAGTTGACGCTGATCTAGTGAATTAGATCACTCACAAAAACATTTGTGATGCTTGAAGAAGGTAGAACTAAAATAAACTTTTTTTTTTTTTTTTAAACAGAGTCTCACTCTGTGACCCAGGCTGAAGTGCAGTATCTCAAGCTTGACTCACTGCTACCTCTGCCTCCCAGGTTCAAGCAATTCTCCTGCCTCAGCCTCTCAAGTAGCTGAGATTACAGGTGCCTGCCACTCCACCTGGCTAATTTTTGTATTTTTAGTAGAGATTTCACCATATTGGCCAGGCTGGTCTCGAACTCCTGACCTCAGATGATCAGCTCACCTCAGCCTCCGAAAGTGCTGGGATTACAGGCATGAGCCACTGTGCCCAGCCTAAAATGAAATTTCAGTTAATTAAAAAATCTGGGCCATTAGGTCTACAATCATTAATTAGACTATTGAAACATATTAAAGTTAAATGGTCTAAACCACTCTAAGAACCATTGTTTAGGGGATCGCTGATACTTGGTAAGTTATTAATAAATTTGATATTAATGAAATCTAATCTTAATAGTTTCATTAAAGATAATTTAATTACCTTCTTTTTATACATTATACTCTTAACATCTGTCAATTTCCAAATTGTTTGTTAATTCAGAAACAGTAAAATCTAGCAAAATGGACATAGATACATAGATATATAGATGTAGATATAGATACAGAGTTAGCTCAAATAGAGTTGTACATGTAGACATAGATATAATTCAATATTTGTCTCCATGATGGGGTGCCTCTTCTAATGTCTTACTTTCACCCTTTCAATCTTTGCATTTTTCATCCTAAGAGGATCTGTTTATCAACATCAGGTAACTTCCAGTTCATATTTGCCCCAATATTTCTAGCTTTGTTTATCCACTGAGTGACTCATGCTTTTGGTAAGATCTTTTCATTGCAAATCTGTGTAGGCACTGCAGCACTGTAGCAATGTCATTCTGACATGGCATGCCAAGAGTGACCTGTAGCAGAATTCCCAGGTGGATCTGAGAATGGTAACTGGAAGATCTTTTCAGCACCATCCTTTGGTTAGACCTACACAAAATTGGAGGTAATTCAGATCTCCTCAGTAAGTTGTCTAGCAATTTCCATTAACTGTGCCATTTTGGACGATTTTATTGCTACGACCCTGAAATGAAAATGGATCAGATTTCATTTTACTCCTCTTCTTTCTTTGCCCCACAGCACAGTGTGAGTTCATGCAATTATGTCCCCAAGCACACAGCCTAGGCAGATGTGTATATGAGCCGTCACATAAAATCCCTACACATTTACACAGTGTATTTGGATAACATACACACGTAATAAAGCTTTCCATAGATACTTTTTCATTCTATGTTCTCACTTTTAAGTGAGTTAAAAATCAACGCAAGAGATCACTAGAATGTTTCACCCAGATGACATTATTGTCATATGTGCCATACCATAATTCATACATTAATATGTAAAAATGACATTTTTTTAATAAAGTGTGTCACTTTAATTTAGAGCTGAAGGAGAAGACATAGGAAAATATTTTCCAATTCATTAGGCCACAGGCCCAAAGAAATAAATCCTTCTGATGAATCCTGTCATCACATTGTAATTCCAACACTTCAATATTCTGAAATTAACCAGACCCATGCCACCCCCTACTTCACTATTTCAGCCTAAAATGCTTCCAGAAAGTTCCCCAAGCGCTAGCTGTGAAATTACATTGTGTTCTAATGGGAGACCTAGGCAGGGGGTTAAAGAGGGTTTTTTGCAGTGTGTAACTGATTTCAGATAAGCAGTGAGCTCATGTATCAGGAAAATGACTTGTTTCCTTTTCACATTTTACATGGTGTAGCAGCCAAGGTAATTTTATGAGCAAGGATTTTGCTGTTGCTGTTACAATTGTGATTGTGCATAAGCCAAAGTTCACTGCTGCAGCCCCAAAGCCTTTGAAAGTGGCACTTATTTATTGTCCTTGGAGGGGTTCTTCTTACTCATGGTCCCATCTGGACCAGGTTTTTATGAAAGCTCTTGATACAGTCGCCATTGCAAGAAAAAATGAATTGGTTAGCTGGGGCTGCCATCACTATTCTGTTTTGATTCCTCAGATTGTACCCATCTCTGGCCAACAAAATGCCATGAGAGACGGGGGTTTTCTTATAGGCATGTCTTAGAAGTTTCCTGCTAATTATCTTTGAGAGACAGAGTCAGCTCCTTAAAACCAAAGCACCCCCAATCCTACTCTGTGTCAGAGAATGTTCCCTATTGACTTTGAATATTCCTCTAAACATCTTATGAGCGTGAGTCTTGGGGAGGAATTAGATCCATTTATAAAGCTTTGGTTTCTAGAGAAAATCAAAGTCAGTGCAAACATACTTCCATTTACTAAGCAGTCTTTCAGTGTATTCCTTTTGAATACACTCAACAGCATTCATTGAGCACGTACTATATGTTAGTGTTTGGGATATATCTGTGGCAAAATGAAAATCCCCACTCTCAAAAGTCTTCATGATGAAATACTTTAAGAAACCCTGTGTTAAAAACCCTGGGAAATATGTCTTCTCTGTGGAGAGTTGTCAGAGCTGATAACATTCTAAAAAGTATCGTAAAATTCTAAGAGGGGCAGAAAAACCTGTGGTTTTCCCCCACATTTATTTTATAACAGAGTATTTTTTTAATCCATCATGATTAGTTTTTTGAAACATACTGCTCCATGTTAATAACATTTTTCACTCCTATATATTCTCAGCTTTTAACCATGCTCGTTTATTGACTATTCTAAATCTTAAGTCCACGAACTCAAAGACTAGAATATTGTCTAATACTCTGGTATTTAAGATACCTAATTTGCTATGGGCACTCCCTGAATTTTAAATGTCATAATATTGACAAAATTTCCATTTATATTTTAAATGCTTCAATAACAGAAAACTAATCAATAAGATGATATTAAGGGTCATCTTAATACAGGTGTTAGGCACTGTGCTGAGTACTTTTTGAGGATAGCTAGATTCAAATTCTAATATTCACAATTGAGGTGGCACCCGTTATCTCAACTTTATTTTTAATTTTAATTTCTTTTTTTCTGTAGTTGTTTTATTTTATTTCCAACTTGTATTTTAGGTTCAGGAGGTACACACACAGATTTGTTACATGGATAAATTACATGTCTCTGGGATTTGGTGTACAGATTATTTCATCACCCAGGTAATAAGCATAATACTGGATAGGTAGTTCCTCAGGCCTCCCACCCTCCACTCTTAAGTAGGGTGTCTGTTGTTCTCATCTTTGTGTCCACATGTTCTCAATGTTTAGCTCACACTTACAAGTGAGAACATGCAGTATTTAGTTTTCTGTTCCTGCATTAATTTGCTTAGGGTAGTGGCCTCCAGCTGCATCCATGTTGCTGCGAAGGACATAATCTCATTCTTTCTTATGGCTGCATTGTATTCCATGGTGTATATGCACCACATTTTCTTTATCCAGTCTACCATTGACGGATGTTTAGTTCTGTGATGAACATAAGCTTGCATGTGTCTTTATGAGAGAATAACTTACATCCCTTAGTGTGTATATTGAGTAATGGGATTGCTGGGTTGAATCACAGGTCTGTTTTAAATTCTTTGAGAGATCTCCAAATTGCTTTCACTATGTCCATTTTCTCAATGGGGAAAGTGAGACATAGATAAGTAACTTGCCCAAAGCCATACATTAATCTGAAGTGGGCTGAGATTCCTCCACAGGCAGGCTGCCTCCAGTCCCAGGGCTCAGGGCTCTCACAATGTAGAAAGCCCTTTAGGCATCATTGAACTTGTTTATTTGCTATGATTGCAGTGGGCTCTCCACACCCTCCACACTCTGCCAGCCAATTACATTGTTCTCATTTGCTCAATAAGCAGTAATTTTCTTTTAGGAAGGGTCCTTCTTATATTGGCCTTGCTGATATTGATTTATTGAATATGCAAAGTGAAGTTCTTGTGATTTTTCTAACCCCAAACTTATATACTTTAGTGTTTATCAAATACGTATCTCACATAGATCATGCTGTCCTAGAGTTTCTCTGTTTCCTTTGATTTATTTTATATAAGGGAGTGAAAGATGGCAGTGGCTATAGCAGAGAAAGCAGGAAGCAGAGCTGGTGGGTAAATTGTATTCTTACAACGAGTCAATAAATTGGTGACTGGGAAGAGGAGGGGGAAGGAGGATCTGTGGGGAGACAAGAAAGGTAGAAAAGGAAATTCTTCCCTGATGTGTCCCTAAGTTTCCAGGGAATAAATCTGCTGCAGTTCCTTTATTTGGAAGAGGAAAGGGAATAATCAGGTGAAGAAATAGTCACATGGTGATTTACTTAAAACATGAATTTTGCATGATAGAATAGATGTGTGTATATAAAATCATCTGTAATTTCACACAGACTGCTGTAGGAACAATTAAAAATGCATAGTGAAGAGAAACTACTTCAAAGTATTACATTAAATAAGTTTCAATAGGTCTTTATCATACTGATTTTCAGTCAGCAGTTTTCAAACGTTAAAGGGTATTGAAACTTTCTGTATCTCAGGATACACAAGCATTTAATTCCAGGCCCTCTTGAAGCAAATATCTATTGAAAAATCTACTCTTTGTTTACTCAAAACATATTTACTAAGGCCTCACAATATGCCAGGCACACTGCTAATTGCTATGAGATATACAAAGATGAATACATTAAGGAGAATAGTTTAAGTGGTATGCAGTGTACCAGCTAGGAAAACTAAGACAATCAGTTTGCTGTGTAGGACAGAGCAAAAATAATCATGGGGTTTGAATGTAGATTTAATGCAGAAGAAAACAGAGAGTGTTGAAGGCTTTCGAATGTTAGTGTAACGTTGGGAATTCAGTTGCTGAATGAAGGTTCATTTGGCAGCAGTGAACAGGACAGATTGGAACTGAGCTCTGGAAGGTTCCTGGAGTCATCTATCACTAAGATGATGAAGATGATGAGGGCCTGGCCTAGGATGGCAGGAAGGAAGAGTAGAGAAATGGAACAAATCCAGGACACGCTCCATGAAAGACAAACCAACAAGCAAACCTCATAACCAAATAAACAGAACAGAAGTAGGACCAGAGAATAACTTGCTGAGAAGGAAAATTGGGGAATTAGTTAAAGAGCAGTCCAAGTCTTAAGCCTAGGCGAGTAGGACTTGGTGTCCCTAACAACCAAGATAGACAGGTAAAACAGAGCCACTTTGCAGAGTGAGATTCTAAGTTCTGTTCTAACTATGTTAGTTTAAGGTAAGTTTCCCACACCAAAGCCAGCAACCACGTGGAGCAATCGTAGACCCAGGAACTGAGTCCAGATGATGGGTAGGATGAAAAATCTTATACTTTATACCACCAGACAGCCAAGGTTGGGCTGCAGGAGCCATGAAACAAAACTGAAGTGCGTTTTACCTTATAAATAGGAAAATGGTTTCTACACAGTTTCTTGCTCCCTATACCTTTGGCTTACATGGATGGGTACTTTGCTTATTTTGCTTTAAGTTTCTGCCACCTAATCTCTCTCTCTCTACCTCCTTCCTTTTCCTTTGGCCACCACCCAAGCTGGCCTCAGCAAATGCCTGGATACTCACTACTTTTACTTCTATACCACCAGAAAATCAGAACCAAGAGACACTAAGCATGGCATAGACATAGCATCACCAATATCCCACTTGCTGTCCTATCCTCCCCAGCCTCCCTTGCAGTTAAATGAGGGCCAGGGGACCAGCTTTGGTGCATGCACTGAGACATAAAGAGTATACCCTTCAGCACTGTGCAGAAACTGTCTCCTCCAAGCTCCTTTTTCCCTCTTGTGACAACCTTGGAGGCCATGTGCTCTGGACAGTGTCATGACACAATGGAGGTAAGCCCACATGACCCCCTCACATTGAACTTTGTGTAAGCAAAGATTAAGCCTCGATTGGGTGAAGCCACTGAAATGTAGGAAGTAGTCGCTTGTGGTCACTAGTATTATTTACAACAACTCACAGAGCAGCCTAGACAATTTTGACATTTGAATGAACGAGCTGTTTCTACAAGAATCAAAAAGCAGGGCAAAGCCTTCATTAGAGAGGAGAATCTGTATTGTCCGTATCTTAAATTTGCCTTCTCAAAATCTATACCTTGTTTGTACCCCCACCTGCAAGCTGTGAAGATTTGGAATATTTAAATAAATAAGAGAGGTTCATATTTTCTACTGAAATGCAATGGGGGGAGGCAATCGTAATGGGGTGAAGTGAAGACCACTGCTGCTCATGCAGTTATTCCTTAACTTGCGGTCAGACCTACCAGGTGACTATTGCTGCATACTCTGCTTTGCTTAATTGCTACGCAAACAACATGAAACAATACGTAACAACACTGAAGAAACTTTTCCTGTGAACATTAGTTTGAGGGTCTCACGCTGAACTAAAATGCATGTGCACACTATACTTTAACAAGTATGCTTTCCCACTCTATCATGGACATTCCGTCCTTAGATAAAATTTAACTCCTTAATTATGCCATGCAATTCTTTTGTTTTAAATATGACTTTTTTGGTGCAAAGCTATTGATGGAGACTTCTCTGTGCACATGTGTGTTCTCCATAGAAACTGTTCTTTTTTAAGGGGAGTAAATACTGAGTACACAGGAATCATTTGAAGGTTTGAAGCCAGAATTGTCCACTTGGAGTTAATCATATTTTCCCTCTTAGCCCCCATAAATAGTTGAGGTTGCATAAGTGATGTGCAGTATCATTAGGGTTTACTGAGTACAAGGCATAAGATATTTACAAAGCTTTGGCATGAAACACACTCTGTGCCAGCGCTCTATACTTTTTCCCACACAAATCTGGGGAAAAGGATGTCTGGTTCCCTGTTTTGTTTGTGCATGAGCTCTTTTCTAGGAATTCTGTGGAATTCCTATTCTGTTAGAAGCTCAAGTTCAAATCTATGACACACAACAAGTTCAATTCTTTACATATTTAAGATCAAGCATAGCACCATAGCTACATAATTATATTTTTGAGTTTGAAGTCAATTCTCAGAATGATCTGATAAAATCATCCTCATGGTTTAGGTGGTTGAGGACCCATTCTTTGAGAAGACAGCTGAAAACCTGTGTCACCAAAGAGATGGTTGAGTTTCCAATGGTAAATACACAAGAAGCTAGTGATTTGGGAAGCTGATGAGTTTAGCAAGATACAGTAATTGTATTGAGATGGAGGAAAAGCTGCCAGAAGCACCATGATCTTCCAGCAGCAAGCAAGTGTTCTGAAACACAAACTGTGTTTTAAAGTGAAATGTTTTCTTGTAAAAACTGTCAAGAATTATCAAAGTGGGGCAAGGTTCAAATCTAACACTTAGTGACAGCATAGTTTTTACCTAGTTTGGAAAGAAAGAATTAGCTAATGCTTTTTTAAGATTTTGACAAAACTGCTGGGTGCAATGGCTCACGCTTATAATTCCAGCACTTTGGGAGGCTGAGGCAGATGGATCGCTTGAGGTCAGGAGTTTGAGACCAGCCTGGCCAACGTGGTGAAACCCAGTCTCTACTAAAAATATGAAAATTAGCTAGGCATGATGGTGGGCACCTGTAATTCCAGCTACTTGGGACACTGAGGCAGGAGAATCGCTTGAACTCCAGAGGTGAAGGTAGCAGTGAGCTGAGATGGCACCACTGCACTCCAGCCTGAGCGACAGAGTGAAATTCTGTCTCAAAAAAAAGAAAGAAAGAAAGAAAGATTTTGACACAAGGAAGAGTAAAAGAGATTTTATTTCCTAGTTTCTAATAGTACAATATAAATCTCAAAACCACATACCCCCTTGCCTCTAGAAGTTTACTCTTCTGTAGAGCAGCGATCTAGCCCACTTTCCTTCATTATCTTTCCAGTCATCTGGCACAGTTCTCCAGAGCCACGTGTGTCCTAAGAGCACCGATTGGCTTCTGAGCTGATGTTCATAAGGACAGAAGGAATTTGAACTAAGGCCCATCATTCAGCTCATGATAAAGTCACAGATAATAATGGGTTGGTGGAGGGAGGAATGGAAAGAGAGAAAGTAATGCTGTTGAGAGTCAGTATGTGGCCAAGCAAAACATTAAGTACTATATAAATCTTAGCTCCTTCCTCCTCCAAACAGTCCCTTAAGAAGCTATTGTTATGGCTGTCTGCCTTTTACTGATGACCATCTGAGACTTTGGGGAATTAACTTCCTCTCTAAATAGAGATGATAGGATGTGACCAGATGCACCAGGCTCTGGAGCCACCTCTGACCCCACCCTGTTGCTTCCGTGGGCACACATGTCCAACCATGAGCTCTGAGCACTTGCATGCCAGTGTGCCACACCTTCCTTCCAACCACCTCCACACACACACACACACACACACACACAGCATGCACATTTACGCACAATTTCTGAAAGACTCAGAGAATCAGAATCTAGGCCAAGAAGAATCTCTGGTGCATGAGAATCTTCTATCAAACTGGGTATTTCCATGATTTCCTACTCATTTGGGATGTGGGTTAACTCTGGTATCTCCCATTTCTGGGAAAGTGCTAGAAACTTGTAAGTGGGGCCCTGCCACCCAGATATGGCTCCTATCTTCTCTCCCTCACCAGCAATCTGTCCTGACGCCTCCACCTTGACCACTAGCAAGAGCTATACCTGAAGGGGAGACTTTACAACAATGTGTGCTATGCTCACCTGCCTTTAGAATTGTACCCTGGCCTGAGTTTCCCTATCCTAAGTAGTATCTGTAAATTGGGTGCCTAGTTACTGATAACGGCCAGAATTATTCATGACATTAAGAGTGAGTCCACAAAGATTTCAAAGGTGCCCTCTCCAGAAACCACTGTATCTAGGATGATCCCCACTGAGTCCACCCAAGGCCTGAGCAGCAGGTCCTTATGTAGATCTGGCTCCTGCCACTTTCTGGTCTTCCCAGCATGCCACACCACTGAGCTCACCCCCATGTCTTTCTCACCAACATGGGTAACCAACAAGTACTACTTAGGAGCAAGTCTGGAAGTGTTCATTTGCTTTCAGTGATGAAAAACGTACAAGGGCACAGTTTGTACCCTGAAAAAAATGTGGCATTTCCTCCATTCGAGACATTGAAGCATATATGGAAACAAAGTGACTTTCATTTATTTAAGTAATATGTAAAATTATGTAGATTGACTTTAAAGACAATCACACACAATTTTTAACATGCCTCTCCTCCCAGTAAGAGGAAGAGTCTGTTTCTCCTCCATTTTAATTCAGACTGACCTTTCCACGTGCTTTAACCAGCAGACACTGTGCCAATTTGGGGGCCTGACACATCCTTCTTTGCTCTCTTGGAGCCCTAGGCCACAGTGCAAGAAGCATGACCACCCTGTTGGAGAGAGAAAGAGAAAGAAAGAGAGAAAGAAAGAGAAAAGGTAAGAGAGAGAGAGAGAGCAACCTAGCCAGTTTCCAGCATTTCAGTTACTCCAGATCAGGTGCCAGACATTGAATAAAACCATTTCAGGCCTTCTAATCTTAGCTGAGCTCCTAACTGAATTCAAAGTAACCACCAGCTGACACTACCCGGAGCAAAAGGACCACCCAGCTTAATCCTGCCAACCTGTGGAATGATGAGAAGCATCAAAGCACCATCATCTTAAGCAATTGTCTAAGTGTTCGGGTGGTTTGTATACAGAAATACATAGCAGAGATGAGTGCCTGTCATGTGCCTTGCATCCTGGTAGCACTCGATATATATGTGTTTCAATAAATAATGACAAAGACATTAATTCCCATTGCTGATTGTAAGGGTACAAGAGTAAATATCCCTGGGGAAAGAGCTCCTGAATTCTCTAATTAACACTCCCACTGCCATCCTTGGAGCATTTTCAGGCCAGTGGCTGAGATAGATTGCCAAGGGTCAGGGCCAGCCATGTGCTTCATTTTGGAAGTGCCTTCTGGGGATGGAGAGAAGTGACTTTCAATTCAGCTCCTGATAGAATGCCTTTTCAAGAGTGGGCTCAAGGGTGAATTTGCTTTTATGTTTGTTACCTAATAAACTAACACTGCATTCTAATTCATACGAAATCATGTCAAGCCAGGTACTTCCCATAACCAGTTATACGTTTTCAAATATTCATAGCAATTCCACAGTATTTCAGTAGCCTGGCAGGACTTGGGTTTGGCAGTGACTCTAGCTGGTGGTTAACATTCCTTATTCTAAAGACCATGGATTAGGTTATAGATTTCAACAAAAAGGGAAAAATATTTCCCTGTGAGGTTGTTATAAAAAGAAACCTCCAAATAAGATAATTACATCTATTTTCAGAGAGAACCACCAACAGTCACGGTTTATAGTATCTTTTCATTTGTGGAAGATCTTCATTAAAGAGTATATTTAGTCTGTGTTGAACTAGTGAAAGTCCCTCTGTGGGAATATCAAGGAAGCTTTGGATAGCTCTTTCAGGCTACCAGGAAGCATACGGATAAATTGCTAAGTCACTATTTAGTATATGATGGTTTGATGGCCCAGAGATCATTTGAGTCCCTACAGGTAGACAGCTGTTAGCTATCCCCGAGCTCCTCTGGCTCCTGGAAATAAACCAAAGATGAAGCTGTTTGCAGCTGCAGTTGACAGAGCTGCCATCTGCTTGGCTCTCTGGAAGCTCTTAGCCAAGGACTTTGTGTCTAACTGCCTCACAGCAGAGAGGGCAGTTTTCTGTAGGGAATTGGATTGAAGGTCACCTCTTTCCATCTCCAGAAGGCATTTCCAGAAAAAAGCACACTGCAGTCCTCACCCTTTGTAATCTATCTCAGCCACTGTTCTAAAACTGCTCTAAGGACAGGGAGTAGATGGGGGGACTGGGAAGAAGAGAGAATTCAGGAGATCATGTCCCAGTGCTATTCTTGTTGGTACTTTGGTAGAGTGGCTGCTCACCCCTACATAAAACCCCTGAAGTCTACCCCTTGTGTATCTCTCCCTTTGGGCAAACCGCTCTCTCAGCAGCACTTCCCTCTCTAACTCTTAAACACAGTAGGACCACAGGACTGAGTCTTCCACTTTCTGCTTTTCTTTTTCTGATTTTTCATTATTTGGAGTATCCCTTCACTTCTCTGCACTCCATCCATATCCACAGGCAAACACGTTTCAGTCCCACATCTCCAACTTCCAGCTGGATGTCTCCTACTAAACATCCTACCTTTCCAAAAGCAGCATTTCCAAAGCAAAATCCATCATATTTCTACCCAAATGATGGCCAACTCTGAACTTCTCTACCCGCTGACTCAAGATTTTGAGTTTTGACCATAGATAGATATCCTATGAGCCACTGAACTGTTCACTTCCCATGGTTAATATTACAACTAGAAAATACGAACTTTACCACCTAAAATCTGGACATTGGCAATGGTCTTTTAGTTTTTCAACATACCTCTATTCTTTTGACCTCCAAAGCTATCCTATACAATTCTTCTAGGAGAATATCTTCAACACAATTCTTCCTGCTTTATCTCTCCATTCAAAGACATCCAAGTGTTGCTCAAGTCCAAAAGGAATGCCTCTATACCAGCATTCAAGGCTTTTTACAACATGGCACCTACCTACCTATGTAGCTTCATCTCCAGCCTATATCTAGACTTTGTGTAGATGATAGTCTGAACCACTGTGTTGAGCAGTTCCAGAGGGAACTGTCTGTATGAGCCACCATTTGAGTATTACTTCATAGTGTTGTGCAATGTGGAAGACCTAGTCACCACACGCCGTATACAAGCCTTTGCCTCGTCCATGTCTTTGCCTTCTCTGAGGCTCCCCTTTGTTTTACATCTTCCTTGTCTTCATTTTCCCTTTGTCTTCTCAACTTCTAGTGCGGTATCCTTCTGTCTAGGAAGACTTCTCCCATCTGCTCCAGTCTAGCCTAGAGTCATGGAGCTGCTTATTGCTTAAATCAACCTTTTAGCACTAGCCCTCTGCCAGACAGTTGCATCAATTTGTTCATTCCTTGTGTGTTATCTATTTCTGGGACTAGAATAAGACTTCCAAATAGCTGAAACTGCTTCTGAAATTGTGGGTAGTTTCAATGTTCATTGATAAAGATGCTTGTGATAACAGTTTCAAGTGTTTTTTTCCACACAAAAATCACAGCTTCAACTAAGAAATATTTGTTTGTAATGTCTGGGGAAGAAGATTTGAAAAAAGAGAACAAGTAATTTTATTTTCCATAACCATGTGTCACCTTTGTCTTCATTTTTGATATCAGCTTTGTATTCCAACAAATGGATTCACATCAATCATGATGCAGGTACTAATACTGGCCAGCTGGTTTCCAGCTGGTATTTAACTTGTAGAAGTTACGGCTTATGGCACATGCCCGTGAAGACCAGCTCCATGTTGAAATTCCTTCCTCCCTTGGAATTGCCACTACATCCTCCTGATTTTCTTTCCCTCCCTCCCTCTTCATCTCCTTGATTGGGAAGTCTTGCTTTTCTCACATCTTACCCTTAGAACCTTCCTTTTCGGCCTCCTTCTTTTCTCACTCTACCTGCTCAAGGAGGGTGAGTCCCAAGCTTTGCTCCAGCGGTGATCCTTCTCCTAAGTGCCAGACATACATTTCCTACTGCCAGCTGAAAACCTCCCTCTGGATGTTCTTCAGGCATTTTAAACTCAATACCTACTTTTCCCTCCTTCCTCATCTGTCTTGGTCAATGGAATTGCTATCTTCTCATGCTAAGAGCTCAGGATCATCATTCACTTCTCTCTGTTTCTCGTGCTCAACACCCGTCTCTGTCTCCTGTAGTGTTACCCTCTTAAATATTTTTTCTCCTTCCAAATCCTGCTGTTATGTCTTGGTTTAGGTCTTTTGTATTTATCAGGATAATTAATACTAACTCATATAGCTGTCAAACTCAGAACTCTCCGTGGCTGAAAATAACAAAGGCTTGTTATTACAGACTCACCCAAACTGGATGCAGATTGAGTAATCTCCAGATCATTCCTCCATGCCCTCCCCCAAGTGGTAACTCAGAATCCATTCTGCCTTCACCTTGTGTCTCTGCTGCATCATAGACTTCTATGATCTCGGATGAAAGAGAAGAGACAGAAGAGAAGACAGAGCAGCTCTTTGCTTCCTCAAGTAGAAAGTGGCACAAGTCAGAAGTGGCAGACCATTGGTCAGAACATGATCTAAGCTAACTCCAAGAAATTCTGGAAAATATAGACATATGAAATATATGGTGAGTACAAAGTATCTGGTAGGCTCTTTTCCTGTCTCACCAGGACTAATGCCAATACTACTGATCAGTTTTCTTAATTTCAATTTTCCGTTCTACCCCACCTATATACTTTTACTAGATAGTTTGTTCATAATCTCTATTTGTTTTTTTTTATAAAACATAAAATCAATCTTGGCTGGGTGCTGTGGCTCATGCCTGTAATCCCAGCACTTTGGGAGGCCAAGGTGGGTGGATCACGAGGTCAGGAGATCGAGACCATCCTGGACAACGACTTTCCTAAAATACAAAAAATTAGCCAGGCATGTGGCAGGCACCTATCGTCTTGGCTACTCGGGAATCACTTGAACCGGGAGGTGGAGGTTACAGTGAGTTAAAATTGTGCCACCGCACTCTAGCCTGGCAACAGAGCAAGACTCCATTTCAAAAAAAAAAAAAAAAAATCAATCTTGTCACTCTCCATCTCTCCATTCAGAATCTATCAATGCATCTCTACTATTTAGGAAATGAAATGCATAGTCTTGCAAAATCAGGCTGCAATCAGCTCTTCCAACTACATCTCCATATCTACAAACCCTTAGCTAGAACCTCACCAGACAAAATATTCTGAATATTCTGTTCATTCTCTCATTTTCATGTCTTAGTGCATGTGTCACCTCCTTCCTGGAATATGTGGAAGATGTAATTTAAATGTGTTTTGACTTTGCTCTGAATTTTAATAATAATGTAAACATTGAATGTGGATCCATATAGGGAAAAAAAATGAGTAAACAAAATCAATTCTTTTAAATTTTTTTTTTAATTTTACTTTAAGTTCCAGGATACAAGTGCAGAATATGTGAGTTTGTTACCTATGTATACAGGTACCATGGTGGTTTGCTGCACCTATCAACCCATCATCTAGGATCAAACCCAATTCTTAAAATTCCTCTTATCTGAAAACAGACCTAGGGCTTGATTTATTTCTTTCCTCCTTAAATGAAGAATATAACCACACTTGGCTGTAATTTCTATTCTATGTGTAGGCTAATCCCTCAAAAGCCAGTGGTGAATGATGCTGTTTTTTTGAAGACAGATTCCAGGTCCCTAATGAGACTATTAGAGGAAAATTTGGAGATACTTAACAACTGATGAATTTCATATAAGCACTGAAGTATTTCCTTCTGGTCCAATCCATGACCACACCAGGCAGTTTTCTCTGCCAGGAATTACCCTTGGGATCAGGTTTATATCTAGATGCAAGGGAAGACAAGATCTTTGCTGCTGACAGCCTAAGCCACTAGAAGCTAAGATTATTCAAATACAGAATAAGGAAATTTCCCTTGGGAAGCCAGGCTGCTTTAGCAAGAGACCAAAGAATTAGTGGGAAGGCACTGTAGCCTAGCGGAAGAAGCCAGGGATTTGAAGACGCACAAATCCAAGGTCAGGTCTGCTAAGAGCCCTTGTAACCTCCAGAAGTTGTTTAACTCCTCTAAACTGCAGATTCCTCATCTACATCTTTTTTCAGGAATGATTACATCTACATCTTTTCTCGTGATGACTACATGAAACAAAGAATATGTGGTAGGTTAATTTGGTGGGATGTTAACTTGCATTTTTCCTCTGCATCTCATCCCCCACACACATGCACACACTCCCACACAGTCCAACCTTTGGTTTTCCTTAAGTCAAGGACTTCATTGCATGCAGGAGAACTCTTTGTTTCTGTAGAAAGATGCCTCCTGCCCATTTTTATCACCTAAATTCACAGATGAGCTGTCACTGCAGGAGTGGGGAGGAGCTCACTGAAGACAGAGGTAGAGACTGAAGACAGAAAGGCTGGAGGCTGCACAATGAAAGAGAAATTCATAGACTTTTGTGAGGTAGTGGGCTGGGGAGGGGAAAGACCTCAGAGGATGCCCAAAGGAAGCCTGTACAAAACACAGAAGGGCTCACGGGTTACCTGAATGTTTCTGGACCTCCAGTACATGGCTGAAAGCTCAGATCTGCAGGAATTGGAGGTCTCAGCAGCAACCTGTGTGACTTGATGACTAAGGGCTGGAGGTGCCTTTTACCACAGAGAATAACCGCAGTAATGACTGACAATGCATTTCCCTACCATGCAAGGAGGGTGAAGCCTGGGAATCTAATTTTAATTATTTAAACAAACAAACAAACAAAAACCTCTGAAACACAATGCTTCTTGCTCCCTGTACATTAGTTTATAAGGTTTGTGTGCTGCCGGTGTGATATGGACTGAATATGTCCCCACCAAATTCATATGTTGAAGCCCCCAACTCCCAGTGTGATGGCATTAGGAGGTGGGGTCTCCTTATAAAAAGAGGAAGGGGGCCAGACACAGTTGCTCGTACCTATAATCCCAGCAATTTGGGAGGCAGACGCAGGCAGATCATGAGGTCAAAAGATCGAGACCATCCTGGCCAGCATGGTGAAACCTCATCTTTACTAAAAATACAAAAATTAGCTGGGCATGGTGATGGGCACCTGTAGTCCTAGCTACTCAGAAGACTGAGGCAGAAGAATTGCTTGAATCTGGGAGCTGGAGGTTGCAGTGAGCTGAGATCATGCCACTGCACTCCAGCCTGGCACAGAGCGAGACTGTCTCAAATAAAAATAAAAAATAAAATAAAAAAGAGGAAGGGAACTATTTGTGAGACAGGAAGCCCTCACCAAAAATGAAATTTGCTGGTGCCTTGCTCTTGAACTTGCCAGCCTCTAGTTCCATGAGAAATAACTGTCTGTTGTTTAAGCCACCCAGTCTATAGTATTTTGTCATAACAGCCTGAGATGACCAAGACCCAGCGTAATCTCTTATACCAGGTAAGCCTTCAGTGGAGGTTAGTGACTTTCCTCCTGTCCAAAGCTCTTCTGCTGCTACGAGGAGGATGGGAATTGCTCAGGTGGGTCTGCCTGTGCTTTCACATTAGCCCAAACCTACTCTGTAGAAATGGAAGTTCTTTATTACAGACACAATCTATCAAAACCACAGTGAAAGCTTATGAGGCAAAATTCTAAAACAGCACAACAACTCAAAACTCTCATAAAGATAAAGTAATAAAAACGCAAGTGGACTTGGCATGCTTCTTTGGAGTAGACACTGAAATTATGATTTACCATCTTGGTATTTTGCCAAAGGTTTATCTTCCAGGCGGCTCTCTTGTAGGCGAGAACTGGGGAAGGTGGGCAGAATAACCCTCAGGTTGTCATCACCTGCACTCTCCCTTTTAGTTCTAGATTAGAGGTCAAAAACCACAGCCCAAGGGTCAAACGCAGCCCAGCGACGTGTTTTGTAAATAAAGCGTGTTGGAACCTAGCCATGACATTTGTTTACCTATTTTCTATACCAGCTTTTGTGCTATGAAAAAGCTGAAGAGTTGAATAGTTGCCACAGAGACAGCATGTCCTGCAGAACCAAAAATATTTACTACCTGGCCTTTCCTGAAAAAGTTTGCTGACTCCCATTCTAGATTACAAATGCGGTGGGGCTGGTCTCAGAGATGGAGCAAGACGGCCCCAGTAACTGTGCAGGACTATCACTGTTGACCATTTTTGAAGTAGGATATGTTTCAATGTGAGAGGACCCTGGAAACTTTCCTCTGGCCCTCTCAATTAAACCCACCTGTTGACCCTCTATCTGCTTACATTCATTCCCTTGGGATTATTACAATTTGCTCACCAATTCAACCAACACTAACTGAGCACACACCAAATAGTGCCAGGCCCTATTTGGTACAGTTGATACAGACAGAATTCTGTCCTCCAGGAGCTTATAATGGACTGTCAGGAGGTAAACATCAAAAAGATAATGACATAAGTGATGCTTAAGGGCATTGGAAGACTGACTGCAAAGTCTTATCGTCTGGCAGTCTACCTTTCTATGCTTCTAAAATTAGAATGGAGAGCAACCTTAGAGTAGAAAGCTCCTCAATGTAAGTTCATAATTTTCTGCTAGTACAGATGATGCCAAGAAAAGAAATTGGTTCTACTGCCTCTTTGGTGTTCTCTCTCATTTATTTCGTATTGTGGCATAAATAACTCTGAAGATGTTTCCTTCACACTTGGAGTGTGTAGCGAAGGCCTCAGGACTTATGAGAGTGGCCATAGGCCTCCTAGCTGGGACAAGCTTGATTTACACTTCACCAGTTATCCTGATATAGCTGTTTTTAATGGCATTCTCCTTTAGTTTTCAGAGTTCTGGCTTGAACACTAAATCATGTGGTATGTTTACCTGTAACCCAAATCCTCAGCTTGGACATCTGTATGATATGAGTAATAAGAAGTTTTCTCCCTATCAATCAGTGCGAAATTATTCTTCATCACCCACACCAGATGAAATACCTAGCAAGTCTTTTATTTTATTTATTTATTTATTTATTTATTTATTTATTTATTGAGACAGTATCACTCTGTTGCCCAGGCTGGAGTGCAGTGGCACAATCTCAGCTCACTGCAACTTCCACCTCCCAAGTTCAAGCAATTCTCCTGCCTCAGCCTCCTGAGTAGCTGGGACTACAGGCACATGCTGCTACGCCCTGCTAGTTTTTTTTTTTTTTTTTTTTTTTTGTATTTTAGTAGAAATAGGGTTTCACCATGTTGCCCAGACTGGTCGCAAACTCCTGAGCTCAGGCAGTGCACCTACCTCAGCCTCCCAAAGTGCTGGGATTACAGGCCTGAGCCACTGTGCCCGGCCAAGTCTTTCTTTTCAAAAGAAAGTCATATTTTACTCGCTTCACTGATTGCACAGTTTAAAGATGAAATAAACCCTAAAGTGCCAAGAAAAGTCCCTGGCTTGTAGTAGAGAACAGTTAAATTTGTAGTATATGAGACTATCGATTGTTGTTGATTGACAAAATTAAATCCCTAACAAACAGTCTTTGCGTTAAGATATGCAGCTAATCTGCTGAAAAACGAGTCTCCTTGGGGAAGCCTGGCCTGGCCTTTCAGTACTACTCAGCCCCCAGCCCTCTTGCACAGAAGTCATTTAGGGCTTGCCACATTTGACTAGCATACTTGTTTCTTGTCCGTCTCCACTGAAACATTTTGAATTTCTAGTTAGCTATCATAATCCCAGGATTTAGTGTCTCACTCATAGTAGGTTCAGTAAGAATTTCTGCATCAAACATTTATTTTCTGTGGACAAATTCCTGAGATACAAATAACAATAATGTCTCAAAATGCCAGAAAAACAATTCCCATTACTGATATTTTGATTAGTGCTTTAACTTGTTTCTTCAGTGGGTGTTGTTTGCCTATAATACAGGCTCCCTAATGATAACCTTGTCCCAGACCCTCACCGTCTGAGGGAAACAGCTAAATTATTAATGTAATCAGTCAGGAACCAAATGTTTTAGAACCAGGAAAATAAACAGACCTTATATCCTCTTAGAAGGGAAAATAGTAGCAATCATCTGATCTCAGGTTATTAAGTAGACAAGATGGGCAAAGAGCTAGGTGTTGATACTTGCATTATAGTTACATGGCCTGCCCCTAATATCCACCACCCTGTTACTACACATTTTCTGAATAAGAGTCATTTAGGAGACAGGTTCTTGTCTAAGCATGAATCAAGGTCCTTTAGTAGCAGTAAGCGTGAGACATTTGGCTGTCTCCTGGGAAGAGGCATTATGGAATAAACTGGGATTCGGCAGACTTTCCTCTCCTGAAGAAGAAGCGCTGTCAGAACAGATAGTTTGTCAAGGGAATGCCATACAGAGTTGGCATATGTCCTACTGACAGGCATAGAGTACAGAGGAAGGATTCACTTTTAGGCTGTATTTTCTTAACCAGAAACAGCTGTCAGTGGAAGAAAAGTGGTCCATCCAACCGTAATTGAAGGGTAGGTGGTCAAAGATGAAGAGGAGTTTGCTAGAAACTCAGAATGGGAGGAGAGAGAATGCAGAATGTCATCTGGACAGAGGTAATTTTCAGAAACCCATAAAGCAAAATTGGGGCAAGAAGGGAAGGAACACCATCAGAGGACTGATGAAAACTATACAATAAAACTGTGAGTTTAAACACTAAACCCGGAAAGAACCAATGGTGGACATTTCATTTTCCTCTACACTAACTGTGTTAGTCAAAAAGAAAAAAAAAAAGCACAAAGTGAATGATTCTTCCCAGGCAGATAAAATGTTTGCCACATAAACATCACCCCCAGCCACAAAATCCAGAGACGTTTGTTGAATTAAATGAACAAAAAGTAGATAATGTGCATGCTTTTCAAAAGCTACTTTATAATTTTTGTAATATATATTAATTAGTGCCAAGTTCAACAGCAATTAGAAGAAAGTTAGAAAGTTGTGTCTTTTGGTCACATAGAATATGAGGAGACCTAAGGTTGGTCTAGGAAGGGTCCAGAGCTGGTATAGTGATTCTGCTCCACAAAGTCTTTAGGGATCTAGGATTCTTCCAGCTCACTTGTCTGCCACCTTTAGTATACGGTTCTCTTCATCATTATTTAAGATTTCAACAAGAGCCACATTCGTAGCAATGAGATTAGAAAAATAAACTAAAGGAGTCCAGCTCTAGGCAACAACCATAATCATTTGCAAGGCTTGGTACCAACCCTAAGCATTTGCAAGGCTTTACCTGGGAGGCTTCATAGGGGAAAGCTGCCCTCCTCACAGCAGACTTGGTGCACAGCAAGTACATTGCAGTTCTCCGGAAGGAGCTGCAGTCAGATTCAGCTGCTCCCACAACACTGCCTGGGCAAGCCATGCTCAGAATATGCTCAGAAGCTCGTATGCTCATATTCCTAGCCCAGGTGCCTCAGAAGGTCATATGCTCAGAAGCTCCTATGCTCATATTCCTAGCCCAGGTGCCTGCATTCAGAGGCCTCTTTATTGGGGTCCTCAGATGTTGTGCCAAGACCTCCTTTTCAGCTGCTTTGGCTGAGGCACTTTTGCCCGCAATGACTCAGTATTTCTCAACTCCTAGTTCTACCCCCTTTCCTTCCCCTGGTCTCCTAGGTTCATAAAACGCAGAAGCCATTTATTAGTGGCTTTTTTCAGTGAGATAATTCTTCCTATATGCACTGCCTGTCATCTGCCCTCTTCTGCTGCCATTCCACAGAGAAAAACGGAATGCTAGGGAATTGGAACCCTTTGCTTGCATTTGCCTGCACTGCAGCGGTAAGTGAATGGAGCTTTGACTATTACTTTCAGTGTGACTTGACCATCTCGACCTGGCAGCTTGACAGTTATGTGCCTAATGTTTCTTCAGGTTCCCAAAAACTGCCTTGCAACTGTTTTTCTTAATTCCATTGGGCAGAACTTAGTCACGTAGCCATAGACAGTCAGCTACTAGGGAGGCTGGAAAATGCATTCTACTACTATGGAAGAAGAGTGTAAAATCCACTGCGAGGAAGCTAGCATTCTTTGCCACATCTGTGTATGTTATTGACCCACCTGAGTTGGCAAAGCAATGCAAGGGGCATCCTAAGGAGATTAGATTTTAAGTCCCTGGCACCAACTGATTAAATCCTATGACTCTGAGTAGCTTTCTGCATCAGTCTCACACAGTCAAATGGAATGCTTAAGCTTCAGCCTGCCCTCAAGGAAGTCTAAGGTGTTACATTCCAGTATATTATCTTTACTCATGCTACTTTTAAAGACAAGACAAAAGATTTAAAGATTTGTCATTCAAGTCTTGTTTATGTGGGTGAGGACCAGGAATAGAATTCATTACGGGCGAAGACCACCATTAGGGATTTTTTTTTCAATTTTTGAGCTTCTGTCAAGGTTATTAAACCATTTATTTGCCTGGTGTGTAAGCTTAGAGGAATGGCATTCACTTGCAAATTGTGATTGAATGCTTCCAGTTAAAAAGGAAGCAAAACAAATTATCAATCCTGAGTCTATCTGAAACAATACAGTACTCAACTCTACGATGAATATAGTCCATGAACTTCAAAGGACACAGATGCAAAACTATGGAAAATGTAACCCTTAAAAAGAATAATTCATTGAGTAAACAAAGATGGAAAGACAACATGAAAACTTTCTTATCTATAGAATATTATGAAATCATTTCTGGAAGGAGTTCTTAAATTTAAAATTTATTTGCAAACTTCAACTTCAAAATTTATTTGAAAAGATGTTAGTTCAAATGACATAAAAGGCCATTGCACCATGAAGACATGTGCCTTGAATTATTTCCTCTGCTATTCTGCTATCCTTCAACCGAAGTCTTGGTAGAGCTTACTGCTGATGTTCATCTGTAATTTTCTCTTCTTTTATAAATAAAAAGGACGACTGTGATTCTCAACATCACATTTTATAAGTGAGATGTCAGGAAATACACATGCAAAGCAAACTTCATCCTTATCCCAGCGATCTTTGATGATTTTTTTTTTTTTTGAGATGGAGTTTTGCTCTTGTTACCCAGGCTGGAGTGCAGTGACATGATCTGGGCTCACTGCAACCTCTGCCTCCTGGGTTCAAGCAATTCTCCTGCCTCAGCCTCCCGAGTAGCTGGGACTACAGGTGCGCGCCACCATGCCCAGCTAATTTTTGTATTTTTAGTAGAGACAGGGTTTCACCACGTTGATCAGGATTGTCTCGATCTCTTGACCTTGTGATCCACCTGCCTCGGCCTCCCAAAGTGCTGGGATTATAGGCGTGAGCCACCATGCCTGGCCGATGATTTTAAATTTACTTCTTTTTAAAACCCAATTTAAAAAATCTATAATTAATTTGTATTCTTTTGGTTTTGTTTTAAAGGCTTTTCATAGTATTGCAAAATATTCAACATTCATTAGGCACCAACAATTTTATGATGTTGGGGAAGTCATTTAACTGCCTTAATTTTTGTGTCTATAGCCCAAGGAGCTCGTACCAGATCAGCAAGTCTCAGGGAGGAAGTATATCAGCACATGTACGGGAAACGAATATACTTTAAAGCTCTCTTTCTTAGGATTCTGGTATGCATCCTTCACCCTAGCCACACTTTAACCCCGGTTAAGAATAAAAGCCTCTTATCATCAGAGGGGCCTGATAGTAAGAGGCTTTTATTACACGGGATGAGACCCTTCTGGTGATAAGAGGCTTTTATTTCATGGGATGAACAAGGCCCCTTGCAATCTGCTTTCGGCTATGTGAGTATTTCCATGCTATATGAAAGTGCCTCATTATGAGTCTCTCACACTGTTTCTTTTATAGTATTTACTTATTTATTGTTGATTTAATGCTTATTATATGACAGGTTCTCTGCTAACACTGTGGTTTGTAATGTGGTTTACAAAAAGGGTATAGTCCCTACTTATATCAGAGACTATTTTTGCCTACTTGATGTCCATTATCTTTTCTTCTGTATCAACAAAACTCTAGTTCTGTTACAAACCGGGGCAAAAGCTTGCATTTTCCTGCTTTCTTGCAGCTGGCAGAGTTGGTCATGTAACTTATTCAGGACAGTGAGACATAAGCAGAAGTCTGCTGATTTTGACTGCTACTTTAAACAAATTATTGTGGCTTCTTTCTTCTGTTCTCTTCCTCGTCCTTGGAATGCAGTAATAATGGCTAGAGCTGGAAACTCATCAAGGATCCAGAAGGAAAAGGTCAAGAAGATTGCAGGCTCCTCAGACCTGGCATTCCCAAACAGCTGAACCAGTATCAATATACCTCTGGATTTCTCATTACTTGCTAAAAATAAACTTCTCTTTGGTTTTAGCCACTGCTGGTTATGTTTCTGGTTACATGCAGCCAAACTCAATCCCTAACTGATATACCATTTTAAGAGACTTTAGCATCTGGTGAGAGATAAGTATATCTAAATAGGCAATTATCATGCAATGAAGGATATGGGCAGGAAGATTAGGGTGATGTGGAAATACATAAGGAGGAACCTATCCCAGAGTTGGAGATTCAGCAGAATTTTTTCCATATTGGAGTAGATGTTACCCATGTGAAGAAGGGAAAGTCACACCCAGGCTGAAGGGATAGCATGAACAAAGTGTAGAGGCAAAAGAGACTGTGGCTTGTTTGGGAAATGAAAGGCAGCTATGACTGAGGTGTAGAGTTTAAGATGAGGAATAAGGCTGGGGAGGGAAGAGGGGTTTGATGATAAGAGGCTTTTAAACTACATTAACGAATAGGAAAGGAGATCAACTTCCAGGATGACAGTGTGAGGGGCTCCACTGGCCCCAGTGAGGCTGGTGAAAATTATTTTTAAAGACCAACCATTTAAAGCATCTGGAAATGGTCTTAAGGGAAAATAGCAAATCAAAAAACATCTCTCTTTAAAAATCAAAGAACAAAGAGAAAAACTTGGTAAGAAAAGCAAGAATCGGTGGTATTTGAACCAAGACTTGTCTCTCCTCAATAACCCCTATCCCAACTCAGTGAGGTAGAGATGTCACCACAGACTGCTGCAGTCAAGAACACAGGCTCCCTCTACCCCAAGCTCCCAATCAGAGGGCTTTTCTCCAAGAAGGAGCAAACATTTGTAATCCTGCCCCCAACTACCCATTGCTGAGGCTAAGTTCTGGGTCAGTGCAATCAAGAGGCGGCAGTTTCTTTGTTCAGATCAACTTCCACTCACGTAATGGAGGTTCTACCTTAAACATGGCACACTGAGAGTACCAGTGTTCCAATCAGCCTTGCCCCAGCTCATGGGGTGATGGTCCTGTGACAGAAAAAGCAAGGTGAGAGGACCTCAGGCTGTTGCTACCTCCCACCAAGTGCTTAGATCCTAGAGTGGGGTTGTAGCTCAGAGAAAACTTGCCATTGTTCCATCCCCAGCTCCAGTTCCCTGGTTCAAAGATTTCTCTGAGGATAGAACAGGCAACAAAACATATAGGTCTTAATCTCTTCCAAAAGAACAGTTTTCATTTGCAAGAGAGTATGAAGAAGTCCAAACTTAAGGATGCTCTCCAGAGCAAGAACAGTAGAGGTTTTGTTGAAAAGCAATTGAGAGGAAATTTGTAGATGTAATGAAGATACACCCAGACAGTAGGCCAGGTACTTTGCAAGAGATAACTGAGAGATAAGACAGCTGGGAGGATCTTTGGGGTCACAACAAATAGCCAACATGGACCTCAGAAACTATTCCTTCAAAGGAGCAAGATTTTGATTGGATATGTTTATACAGCAATACATACCACAGAATATTGTTGAAGTCCCTAGAGCAATCAGAGGTCAACTAGTTGAATTAAACAGCTCGGTGTCATCAGGGAAAGAGAGAAAGAGGGCCCTCCCAAAAATTGTGAGCTATCTAAAAAGCTGAGTCTACCTGAGGAAGGATATCAAGTGCTGAACACTGTGTGGGAAAAACCTACTTCACTAAAATAATCCAGCTAGTCACTAAAACATAAAAAAGAAAACAATAACAAGTCTCACAGGGAGCTGGGAATCAAATCTAAGCATTGGTACAATGCATTATTTAATATATTCGGTTTCCAACAACAACCACAAAAAATTACAGGGCATTCAAAGAAATAGAAAAAAAAATACGTCAGAAAAAAAATACACCAAAGAACGAAGTAGTCACAAAAAAAAAGCCTGTGAGAGGCAAAGAATGTCATAATTAACAGAAAAATACATCAAGTACTCATTATAAATATGTTCATAGAATGAAAGGAAAGCATGATTAAAGAAGTAAAAGAAAGATACGGTGACAATGTCACATAATAGAGCATTATAGAGCATATTATTAAATATATAGAAATTATAAAAATCATATGGGAATTATTGAGTTGAAAATTACCAAAGTAAGAATAAATTCCCTATAGAGACTCAACAGTAGATTTGAACTAGCAGAAGAAAGGATTATAGAGCTGAAAGATAAACTGATAGAGTAAGCAAGCCAAAGAACAAAGAGAAAAAGTGAATGAAGAAAAGTGAACAGAGCTTCAGACAAATGTGGAACATCATTATGGACACCTGCACATACTGGCATATCACAAAGAGAAGAGGAAGCAAAAGGGATAAGAAAAACATTCAAAGAAATAATATCAGAAAATGTATCAAATTCATTGAAAAACAATAACCTACAAATTGAGAAAGCTCAAGGAAGGCTAAGTAGCATACAATTGAGGACATCTCAAAACATCATAGTAAAAACGCTGAAAGTAGAACACAAGGAGAAATTCTTTGAAGTGGTGAGAGAGATACAATCAGTCATTTACAAGGGAACCTCAAGTAGAAACAACACAGTCTGGCAGACAGTGGAATAACATATTAAAAAGACTAAAAGGAAAAAATTGTCAATGAATAATCTTATATCCAAAAAAACTTTCTTTCTTTCAAAAATGAAGGCAAAAGACTTTCCTCAATTAAAAAAAAAAAAGACCAGAGAGAATTTATTACTAGCAGACTTGCCTTAGGAGAAGTACTCAAGGAAGATTTTCAAGCTGAAAGCAAGTGGTAATTAAAATCCATATTTAAAAACAGATAAACACATACACTTGCAAAAGTAACTGTAAAATTGTAAAAATAGTATAAATGCATTTTCTTTTATATTAATTTAAAAGCAATTATATAAAATAATATGTATATAATATAATGTTAAGATATAATATAGAAAAATGTAATATATGTGTAGTATATTTGCCAGTAACAGCACAAAGAACATGAGTGAGAGCAAATGTCCATTGGGCTAATGAAAGTGACTGCAGGTGGTAAAGTAATAATTAAAACAATATACTGTTGAGTTTGTAATATTAATAGATATAATAATAATACCACAACAATAGGAAAAAGAACTATTTAGGAGTATTTTTTTTTTACATATTACTGGAATTAAGCTAGTACAAACCTGAAGATGATGTTACAAAGTTAGGATGTATGCAGTAAATCTTAGAACATCAGTAACATATAACTCAAAAGTAGAGTAGAGTATATCATGAAGAAAACATTAAAGAAATTAAATGCTACTTTAGAAATATCCACTTAAAAAAGAAAGCAGCAAAAAAGAAATACAGGAACAAAAAGGTATGAGGCATGAAAAGCAAAAAGAAAAATACCAGACATAGATCAGCTAGCTAATGTTAGTATAATGTTACTATGTTAACAATAACATTAAATGTGAATGAATTAAGCAATCCAATCAAAAAGGCAGAAGTTGTTGCACTAAATGAATAAATAGTCCAACTATACACTGTCTACAGGAGACACAACAGGTGCAAAGATACAAATGATTGAAAGTACAAGGATGAAGAAGATATATCACACCAATAGCAATCACAAAAAATATCTAACACCAATACCAGTTAAAATAGACTTTAAAAAATGTTAGTGGAGATAATGAGGAACATTTGATAAAAGGGTCACTTCATCAAGAAGCTATAACAATTATAAACATGTATGCACCTAATAACAGAGCATCAAAATATACGAAGCAAAAACTGACAGAAATATAGGGAGAAATATATAATTTGACAATAATATTTGAAGCATTCACTAAAGGATCACTATCAATAAGGAATAGAACAAATCGACATAAGATCAACAAGGCAACAGAAGACAAACAACGCTGTAAACTATACCTAACAAACAGAAAATTCCATCAAGAACAAAAGAATACATGTTTTTCTCAAGTATACAGGGAACGATTCCCAGAATAGAAGATATGCTAGAACATAAAACAGAATAAATTCAAAAGAATAGAAATAAAGTATGTTTTCCAACAATAATGGAATAATATTAATATCAATAGCAGGAAAAACCTTGAGAAAACTTGAAAATATGTGGAAATTAAGCAACATGCTCAATGGGTGAAAGAAAAAAACACAAAGAAAATCAGAAAGTATTTAGAGATGAATGAAAATGAAGGCATAACATATAAAAACATACAGGATACAGCTAAAGTATTTAGAGAAAAGTTTATGTCTGCAAATGCCTATATTAAGAAAAAAGAGGCTAGATTAACCTTTGAGTTAGATTAACAAAGGAAAAAAAGACACTAAAATTGCTGGAATCGTAAATGAAAGAAGTGACATCACCATCAACCTTATAGAAACAAAAAGGATTGTAAATGAATACTATGAAAAATCATACAACAGAAAATTAGATCATTTGGGGTTGAGTATGATGGCTCACACCAGAAATCCCAACACTTTGGGAGGCCAAGGCAGGAGGATCACTTAAGGTTGGGAGTTTGAGACCAGCCTGGGAAATACAGCCAAATCCCATCTGTACAAAAATAAAAAAAAAATAGCTGGGTGTAGTAGTATGCATCTGTAGTCCCAGCTTCTTGGGAGGTTGAGGCAGAAGGATTACTTGAGCCTGGGAGATTGAGGCTACAGTGAACTATGATTGTGTCACTGCACTCCAACCTGGACAACAGAATGAGACCCTTTCTCAAAAAGAAAAAAAAAAAATACATCATTTGGATCAAAGGGACAAATTCCTAGAAAAAAACAAAAACTATTTTGATTCACTGAAACTGATTCAAGAAGAAATAGACAATCTAAATAGACCCACAACTAGTGTAGAGATTAATTTCATAGTCAAATCACTCCCAACAAAGGAAAACACAGGCCCAGATGACTTCTCTTTTGAATTCAACCAAACACTTAAAGAAAAATTAATACCAATTCTTCACAAACTCTTCCAAAAAAAATAAAGAAGAGAGAACCCTTCACAACTCATTTTACAATGACAGTATTATTGCCTTGATAGTGAAACCAGATAAAGATATGAAAAGAAAAAAAATACAGACTAACGTATTGTATTAATATGAATTCAAAAATTCTCAAAAAAAAAAGTGCTATCAAATTGAATCTAACAACATACAAAAAGAATTATACACTGTAATCAAGTAGGATTTATCCTGGGAGTGCAAGGTTCACTTCACATCTAAACATCAATTAATGTAACATTATATTCATAGAATAAAAAATGAAATCACATGATCATCTCAATGGACAAAAGGTAACTTCTGACAAGTCAACCCACAGGGTGCAGTGCACAGGCAGGCCTTCTGGGGGCACTGTTACTGAGACGGGGGATGAAGTGTGCTGGTGGCTCCTTCCCCTCTGTGCTGAGGTCCAGCATAGAAACTTTTTGTGGAAGCTTCCAACATCACAGAAAGAAATGTACAGACTCCACATTTACCGCACAGAAATCTCTGCAAAATTCTCCAGCCTCCAGGATGTGGGAGGGCCATGGCTGACTGGGAGCATTTTCTCTCTAGCTGTGAAACACAAAAATACGCAAAACGGCTTGTTCCGCCTGTGAGGGAGGTAGCATGGCTCTTTAATATTAGAAACAAAATATTAGCTTCTCCCCTCTGAAGGAGGCCACTAGTTATTTATCTTCAATGTATAAATAAAAATAAATTAAGGCATGTTGATTATAAACAAAATACTTAAATTTACACCTAATTCCAGATCACAAAACAGAGAGTATGCCTTTTTTCCAAGTGTCAATGTCTTATTTACAAAAATCTATAGCGTATTAGGCCATAATAAAGTCTGAGTAAATTTCTTTAAAACATACATTTTGTCTTGCGATGGATTATGTAATATAGATAAATAATATATGTAATACATAATGCATATAATGAAAACATTTTAAAATCCTCACTCATGTTAAAACAAACAAATGTATCCTAAAGACCAACAGAATCAAATAAGGATAGAGAGAACACAACAACTCAGCATGTTTTTAAAATAATTTCAATTTAAAGCTTACAGATTAAAAACTTAAGAGAAATTACCAGAGCAAAAATCTTTGGGTATGTTTATTCTCAAAAGAAAAATTACAAGAAAAATAAAGGAATTAGGTATCTATTCAAAATCCTAAGAAAAAGATAGAAAAAAACCCCAAAGCTAAACAGAAAGAAAGACTTAATAAAGGATAAAGGCCAGAACAAATAAATGACATCAGAACAATAAAATTAATTAATCTATCTAAGAATTCATTATTTCTAAACACTAATGGAAAAACAAACTGCTTGTGAATAACTGTTTATCAGTAAAGTAGAAATGAGAAAGTAAATAAAGCAACCCATATTAAAAAGAAAATTCCATTACTTTTGTCTAATATATTTGAAAATTTTAAATAAATGTCTTCCTTCAAATAAGTATAAGTCCTGATAAAAACAATAAAGCCAGGATTTACAAATAAGTGGTCCAAAACTGAAAAAACTTGCTGATGAAGAATTGGAGAAATGTATTTTTAAAATTTAAACATTGAACATGTTCCAGTCTGTTCAAACCTAAAATAGAAACATTTGAAAGGAGAGACCAAGTTGACTAATAAATCTGGTTTACAAAATCTAAAAAAAAAAAAAAAAAAAAAATCTGTAAAATATAATGGAGATACACACTAAAAGATTTTGTCTGTGTAACATAAGGGAGTGTTAAATAGGACACACATACTAAGTTTAATTGGTAAAAAGATGCAGTTAACTCCTGAAACTGCCTTTAGTAACTTTGCCTTTAGTAACAAAGAGTCAAAGACTATAAAGTAAAATCTATGAGATATACAAGGAAGAATTTATAGAAACCGAAATGTTGACAAAGATTTTTAGTGATCCTCTCTCAGCTTTTGGGATATTAAGTCACCTAAAATAAATGAGGATGTAAATAACTGATATAGGCCGGGCATGGTGGCTCACAGCTGTAATCCCAACACTTTGTGAGACTGAGGCAGGTGGATCACCTGAAGTCAGGAGTTGGAGACCAGCCTGGCCAACATGGCGAAACCCCACCTCTAGTAAAACTACAAAAATTAGCCAGGTGTGGTGGCGTGTGTCTGTAATACTCGCCACACAGGAGTCTGAGGCAGAAGAATCTTTTGAACCCAGGAGGCGGAGTTTGCAGTGAGGCGTGATTGCCACACTGTACTCCAGCCTGGGTGACAGAGCAAAACTCTGTCTCAAAAAAAAAAATTTGATATAATTAGCAAGGTTGAATTAGACAAACAGATCTTTGAACACTAAAAACAGGTAAAACAATGCCTAGTTTTAAAACTTGTCCTATCTATTCACAGGTAGAATCTTGCTAGATTATATTAGAATAAACTATCACATTTTATTTTTAAATCCTGTTGGAATATCTTTATTGGCAATTTAATAAGTGCACAGATTATTTTAGAAAAGTTTGATATCCCTACATTCAAAACTATTCAGAAGCATGGACAACGTTTTAATTTTTAAAAACTATTATATATGACCTTATAAGTTTTAAGTTTTAAACATTTTTGCATTTACTATTAGTATTTTATAGTTTTCATTGTTTTTCATAAGGACATTGATTTTATCACTCTTTCCTTTTGGCTCTTACTGTTAATGATGAATTTCTTTTTTTTTGAGACAGAGTCTCATTCTGTCCCCAGGCTGGAGTGCAGTGGCATGATCTTGGGTCACTGCAACCTCCGACTCACTGGTTGAAGTGATTCTCCTGCCTCAGACTCCTGAGTAGCTGGGACTACAGGCATGTGCCACCATGCCGAGCTGATTTTTGTATTTTTTTTAGTAGAGGCAGGGTTTTACCATGTTGGCCAGAATGGTCTCGATCTCTTGACCTCATGATCCACCCACCTCGGCCTCCCAAAGAATAATGAATTTCTTATGCAGATGAATAAATAATTAAATAACCAAAATAAAGTTATTCAAAAAGGGGATAACAGATATTCAAATATTCTTTTCTATTTAAAGCTGTTAGTTCCGAAAAAGAAGATTAATGATGCTGCTTTTCAGTGAAAAGATATTGTTGCTTCAAAAGACAAAGGAAGAGGTTGTAAATACCATACTTAAAAAAAAGGGATCTATAAGACTTTATATTCTAAGTCAACATTTCACAAATTTTTTATTTTTAAGTAAACTGTTAAATCGTTATGTAAAATCTATGAACATGGTTTCTAGGTATTTTAGTAAGCCTCTATGCCATTGGGTCAAACATAGATGCTATAGTGAGGTGTTACATTTTTTGTTTGTTTTTTTTTTTCACATTTGATGTATAGTATTTCTGTAAATATGCTTTATCTCTATGTATATAAAATACGTCAATTATCTGTTACAAAATTTCTGTTTGCCTCATGTCATTTTGTTAGTAGCTCTTTTAATAAAAATTAGTTATTTATTGAAGTAAAATGTAAAAATCTTTATATTTTATGGTTTAAAAATTAGTCTCTTCCTTAAGAAAATGTTCTCTATATGATAAAGGCTTTTAAGAAAAATGGTTTTTCTTAAAAGTTTTAAAACTGACTTTTACATCCCAGTGTTTAATGAACCCGAAGTTCGTTTTTGTTGTACAATGTCAGACAAATATCCATTTTATTTTACCTACCATGATGCTTATTTCTTCACAAAAGAGCACAGTCATGTCTCAGCTTCATTTATAGATTAGCTCATTCTTCTCCTGCTATACTTGGGTGACTCTGTTTTTAACGTTCTACTTTTTTAATTAGTCCATTTGTTCTTCTTTGCACAATTTCACCTTCTTACTACAGGTGAAAAAATAACTCTTGCTACTTCAGAAGACAAGTCTTCACAGACAATCCTTCTTTCTAGAAATGGAGTGGTTATTCTTGCCCTTTACTTTTCTACATAAATTTCAGAATCAAACTGACAGATTTGAAACAATCAAAATAAAAAGTAAGATCGTATAAGCAATTTAACATTGCCATTGTATTTAATTCATGGAACAGTTTTGGGAGAGGATGACCTTCTTCATGACACTGTGTCTACCATTACAAACGTGGTGCATCTCCCTATTTCTTGGGCTCCTCTTTTGTGTATGCCATGAATTTAAATTTTTGTGTTGTATCAGAGTAGAATTTTACCACATCGATAGATTTGTGCAACCATCACAGTCAAAATACAGAACAGTTTCATAATCCCCCAATCCTTCTTTTGCTATCCCTTTGTAGGCACATTCTGCTACCACCCATCTCAAAGCAATTAATGATGTGTTCTCTATCACTATAGTTTTATTCTCTTGAGAGAGTCAGACAAATGGAATGATGCAACATGTAATATTCTGAGGCTAGCTTCTTGCACTCAGCATAATACATTTGAGACTTATCCACATTATTATGTGTATGAATATTTCTTTTTATTGTTACAAATAGTATTTCATGGTATGGATATACTATAACTTTTCCTTGATTAAACAACACTTGGGTTTTTGTTTTTGCAGTTTTGGGTCATTGTAAATGGAGTTGCTATAAACAATCATATATAGGTTTTTATGTGAACCTAAGCATTCATTCCTCTAAGTTAAATACTCAAAAGTGGAACTGCTGCATCATGTGGTAAATGTATGTTTAAGTTTGTAAGAAAATGCTAAATTTTTTCCAGAGTGTCTGTATCATTAGCATGTCTACCAACAATTGAGAGTTCAGTTGCCTCACATACTAATCAGCCATTGGTATTGTCAGGTGTTTTTATATTAGACATTCTAATAGGTGTGTAGTGGTATTTCACAGTGGTTTTAATTTGAATGTCCCTAATGGCCCATGTGCTTAGTATTGTTCTTATATTCACAAGTACTTTGCTCAGTTTTTAATTGGGGTTACTTTCTTACTCTTAAGCTTTGAGCGTTCTTTATATGTATTTATAGCAATTATTAAAATTGAGTATTATAGTTTTGTTTTACAGTTAGGTCTCTGATTCATTCTGAGTTGATTTTTGTATAAGATATAAAGGGTTGAATTTTTCTAATTTCTTCAGTGGGACATATACTACAGCAATTTTTACATATTAAAAACTCTTTCCCTTGAAACGGTGAAGTCCTCCCCTTGATTGTGGGCTGGACTTATTGAATTGCTTCTAATAAACAATTATGGCAGATTATGGCAAAGTGATGGTATGTAACTTCTGAGACTAGGTCATAAGAGTCATTGTATTCTTTTTCTGGCTCTATCTTATGGCCCTATAAAGCAGCTAGGGTGAGCAGCTAGGATGCCAACTGTTCTGGTTATTGTTACTGTTTTATAAAGCAAATGTTAGTTTTCATTTAGTTCAATATATTTGATATTTTTGCATCAAATATATTGAAGCTATGTTATTAGGTCCATATACATTTATAATTATTTTATCATTTTTTAGATTGACCTTTATATCTTTATGAATATCCCTCTCTATTTCTAATGATGCTTCTTATTTTAAAGTCTACTTTGATGTTAGCAGCTTAAGTAGGTATTCAGTGTATGCATGGTAAGTCCCTTTATATCTTTTACTTTCACTCTTTAGATATTCCACATAGGCAGCATATAGTTTGGTTTCTCTTTTTTATCCACCTGGTGTTTGAATCAATATATTTAACCTATTTGTATTTCTTAAATTACTGATATATTTGGATTTATCTATCACCATACTGCTTAATTTTTAATAATTTCCCTGCAGTATGTGACATTTGTCCTCTCTTACTGCCTTATTTTGTATTAGTCAAGTAAGTTTTAAAATAACCCAATTCTGCCTCCTACTAGCTTATTAGTTGTACATTCTTTTACTTTTCATTTGATAGCTAACTGAGACCTTACAATATGCATCTTTGACTTACTAGAATTTGATTTTAATGAATACTTCTACCATTTTTGGTAAAATGCAAAGATGTTAACCATATATTTTCTTTCCACTCTTTTTCACTATTATTGTATGTTTTAGTTTCATATATACTTAAATCCCAACATGATATAATTGTTACTGTTGGGTATAATCAATAGTAATTTAGATTTGTGTGCATATTTATTCTTTTCTTTGCTCTTCATTTTCTTTTCTTCCATCTGGGATCACTTTTTTACTGCCTGAGCAACTCTCTTTGTGTTTGTTTTCTCTTTTTTAGCATATGTCTGCTGATGATAATTTTTTGCCTGAAATGTGTTTATTTGCTTTCATTTTGAAGAATATTTTTGCTGCTATAAAATTCTAGATCATTTGAAGAACAGAACATTTTACTCAGTATAGAATTCAAACTTGGCGGTTATTTTCTGGGAGCACCTGGAAGATGCCATTCCACTGTCTTTTGGCTTTGATCATTTTATTAAGGGACCAGTTTCATTTTTGTGGCCTTAAAGTTACTTAAAGTATTTTATTACTGAGGATAATAAGTCTTTTTTCCCATCTGGCTGCTTTTGAGATTTTTTTTCTTTTTCTTTAATTTTACAGTGATATGCCATAATATGCTTTGTTCCTATTTTTGTTTTCATTTTTATTATATTTCAGACTTTATAATACTATTTCATTCTGCAGTTTGATGTATTTCATCAATTTTGGAAAATTCTTATTCACTATCACTTCAACATGGTAACATTCTTTTACTCTGCTTATGGGACTTCAAATGCATCTGAGAGAAACATTTCCGCCATGTTTCACATGTCTCTTGTGATAGCTTTGGCTTTTTTTTTGTTTGACTGTTTCTATTTAGCGTGCTTTCCCTATCCACTTGTTTTTCTGTTCTTCAGTCTACGTATTTTCTACTGTCTTCTATTTCCCTAGTCCTCTATTTAGTTTAAACTGTTCTGCTCTCAATTTGTCTACCGAGTTCTTTCTTGTAATAATTCTACTTTTCTTTTCTAGTATTTCTATTTTAATTGTTCATTGGAATTAATTGTGTACTAAATTTTTCATCAATTTCTTGAACATATGATAATCATTACATTAAAGTTTTTATTAATTTCTGCATGTCAGCCGACCTTAGATTTTATTCTCTTATTGACTTAGTTTCGTAGTTTTTGGTCAATTACTTTGTCTCATGAATGCATGGTTGCTTTTTTTATGGAAAGTCAAACATTGTGATAAAAAATTAAAGACATAAATTGAAAGTCTTGAAAACATAATTCCCCCCCAGAGAGGATATTTTTTATTATTGCAGGTGTCAGGATTAAAATAGATCACCTCATGTGGTCTGGTATTAAGCTAATTTGAAATGCATTGTACTCATTGTGATGGATAATCTTATTCCAGTTAGTCTTTGCTCCTAAAGTTCACTCCTTTAACTTTATTTTTTTCAATTTTATTAGCTCATCAGCTATGGTTAATGTTGGTGCATTTTTTTGATTTTTTTTTTTTATTGTACTTTAGGTTTCAAAGACTTGGATTTTTGCTGGGGTTTTCATCTTTTTGGTTAGTCCCCTAAAATGACTGAAAGCTCTGCTCAACTTCTCAGCCTCATAGCCACTGTTTTCTCCATGACTTTTTGGGGTTTCTTAGCCTTCATCGATGTTTGAATTTCATTTCCCATCCAGTGAGTGTATGCTCATAATTAAGAGTTTTCAGGAGAAACTTTTGTACTTTTTTTCCTATTCCATCCAGAGCTAAGGCTGAAAAATATATATCCCTACTATCAACCTTTTCTTTTCTGTTAAGTCACTGGGAGCCTCCTGCCCTTCAGATATTTGACCTTCATGCAGAAGTCTCTAGCTATCTATCTTCTGTCCTGCTCTAGCCTAACGCTTTGTTTCCTGTTCCCAGTGTATACAGACCCATGCTACAAAGGCTTTAGACCACTCGGCTAGGCAGATATCCCAGGGCCGATACCAGCCATCTCCAGAGTTTGTTTACCTTTCTAGCTTAATGATCTCTATTCTCTGAAGGACTCTCGATTATTTTTTTTATCATTTTAATAATTTATTTGAATTCTTTTGAACATTTAATCCAGAATTTTTGGTATATTGTACCATGAAGTATAGTTCTGAAGATCTAGTCTACCGTGTTGCCTCATGTAAATGTCTAATCATGATATTACTCAGGCACATTAAAAACTCATCCCACATTTTCCCACTTCCAGGCAATGATCCTATTAATTCTTCTTGATTTAAGAGGTATCGTCATATGATAGTTAAGAGCTTGGCCTTTGGAGTTAGACGTTCCAAATCCAAGTGTTTGCTGTCACTCTTGAACTTGAGCCATTACCTGTCTTCCAAGGCTTCACTTTCTGCATCTGTAAAACGGGGCTATGGATGGTACACATCTTACAGAATTAAATGAGATCATGTTGAAAAAATATTGATATGATCTTGAACACATTGTGTAAGTACTCTGGAATAAAGTATAATCAGGAATACATTAATGTTATTTATAATTTTAATTGTGTAGAATGTCCTTTTTTGGATATTTATTTATTAAATTCCTGTCCTGCATTTGAAGAGCACCACATTTTCTACCTTTTAAAAAAATTCATTTTGATCTCTTTAGTCACTATGAAATTATTTTACCTTATACTCTCTTAGCACATCCATTGCTATGAATTTCTTAGCATTTTCCCCCAGATCTGTCTTTCTCCGAGTTATGTAAGTATTTATTGGTGTCCTCTACCAATTTGTGAGCTTCTGTGGTACAAACGTTCCCACAGGGTAGCCGAACACTTTTCTCATAGTAGATTCTCAGTGATATGTGTTGGATTTCCCTAAACTGCTTTATACCCTGTACTCTAGAATGGTTCTTCAGTGAGGTAGGTGGCATATATATAAGGCTGAGAATTAAGAAAGAAGAAAAAAACGTGGTAGCGTTTTGTCTGAAAAGCTATTTCACATATACTGTTCCAACTAGTCTTTATCATTAATCCTGGGTGAGGCTTTTATGAGGTTTATCGTATTTTTCATTTCCTTGATAAGAAGATATCCGTAAGTTAAGGTTTTTTTTCAAAATGTGCTCGTGTCGATTTTCTGATATCATTACCTAAAGTGTGATTATAAAATGAGAAGAGAGGTAGAAGTGGCTTGACACAGAAAGTGTTAGGCTAGCAGATACTAGGTCTTACCCCAGAGGAAAGTAAATTTCAAGGACAGCAACAAAAGGGTGAATGTGGAGTGAGTAGGACAAGAGATTGAGAAATTCATGGTTGGATTAGTTAGAGTTCTCCAGAGAAACGTAACAAATAGGATACAGACATAAATATAGATCTAGATATATAGAGACAATGACTTATTTTAAAGAAGTTAACTCATGCAGTTGTGGGGCTGCCAATTCCAAAATCTTCAGGGTAGGCCAGCAGGCTGGAGACCCAGGAAAGAGTTGAGGGTGCAGTCTCAAGGCCAAAGGTACTCTGGAAGCAGAATCATTTTTTCCTCATGGGACCTCTTAAGGCCTTCAGTTTCTTAGATGAGATCCATTCACATTATGGAAGATAATGTGTTTCACTCAAAGCCTGCTATTTAAATTTTAATTACATCTGAAAAATAATTAACAGCAATGCCTAGATGAGTGTTCAACCAATAACCGGGTTTCACGAGCTGGCTCAGCTGACACATAAAATTAACCATTACAGTGGCAAAGGGGAGACTTATCCACTCATAAACTCAATCTCTTACATTGTTTTTCCCTTTTTTACCTGATTATGTCCTTTCTCAAATTGCACTTTTCCTAAATGCAGTTCTACTAACTGGACCTGAAAAGTTCTTTTCAAACTCTCAGAGAGAGCCTAACTTAGCCTTTTCCAAGGAGATTTTGAATCAAAACTCAAAGCCTCCCTTTTGCCTTTCTTCAACTTATTCCTTTCTTTTGATTTTGGGGAAAGATAATTTTACAGATTATCTTGGAAAATAAAAGACTTTTAAGCAATTTAAATAAAGAACAGAATGAAACAGGTAGAGTAGAAAAAGAGAGATGAAAATGATAACTCTGAGGACACTTGAATGGTGAAAGAAGATTTGTAGACTTAAGAATGTCAACAGAATCTTTCTGAGCTACATTAATTTGGAAATGCTCCAGAAGCTTGTGGTGCCTAGTGAGCACTGGCCACAAAGAAGTCCACAGGTCTTTAGCACTGTATCTTTACCTTTGATAGTTTGGTAAAAGGCACATTGCTGGGGTTTCTGAACTGAGAATGCGGCATGTCTGAGAGAATCACTTACTGTTACCACATGAGTAGAGAATATCTACCATCTAATTAACCTCTTTTCCTCTATAATTGAACAGTGAGATTTGAATCAGTTCTTCTGAGAACTTAGCACCCTATGAATTCAACATCTCCATTTTTGCAGCCTCATTAAGAGCCACAACAAAACAACAAAATTTTCAAAGTTCCCTGAAACTTACAGTTTTCTCTTCTTTCCCAGTAAGGCTTTTGACATCGCATCAACAAGGAGCATGAGATCATGTAGTTTGCTATTACCAAGATATGGACATACTACCCCAAAAAATTAAGTTTGCCCTGTAAAAAGTGAATTAAAACAAATCTAAGATAGGAATTGTTTCTCAAAATAATCTTTAGGCATAGCATCAGAAACTAAGGTAATCTGATCTACATTTTCTTTTACTGTTTGAATGAATTTTAACACATTCTCTACTAAGTTGTGGTTTAATTTGTTTGAATATTTCCATGGATGGTGGACTCACTCTATAGATGGCCCATCTGAATTTTAGACAACCTTATTACTTCTCCTTTAATTGATTAGGCTCTATCTTCCCGTGGCTTCTACTCACTGATCCTAGTTCTACTCTTTAGACCCAATTACAGTAAGTCTAACACCTTTGACTCGTTAATTCTTAAAATATTTGAAGAGAACTAGCAGTCCCCTCCTCACTCTGAATTTAGAGTTGTGTCTTCTTCAGTATAAACATCACCAATATATCCAAAATATTCAACTATGTATTATTTCTAAGTGTCATGCACATTTGCTTTATTAATTTGTTTCCTATAACAAATCCAAAACTAGTCAGTCGCTTTACATGATCTGACCAGCAGACAGTGGTAGAAACAACTTTTCTGAAACAGTTAGCACTTCTATTATCCCATTATCATATCATGTCTCTTTAACTTTTTGGTTTATTAAAACTCAACCACTGTTTTATCACAGGCTGCTACACTACATCACTTCCAACTCATTTGGGCAGTTGGGTTTTTGGACCCAAGTGTAGGATCTTATGTTAATCCCTGTTAACTTCTATCTTTTTAGAGATTCATCCCATTGCTACAGACTGACAAGATTTTTTTTGTTATTTCAATTCTGGTTCTGACATACAATGTGTTCATTCTCTTGCCAGGCTTCATGCCATCTACATATTTGATAAGCATGCCTTCTGTAGCTTCATACAATTCAATCTATAGGATTATACAGTCATAATTACATCTTTTGAGAACTTTCCAACCTTCTAAAGTTATATTTCCTTTCAAAACTTCATGTTATGGAGTAATGCAAACTTTTCACTCAACTTTTACAAGTTCTACTTTCTAAACTTTGGAGTATATTCTTCCCTTCTCTGGATACCACACATTCTCAGATGATAGTCTTTTATATTCTCAAATGTCATTCATTTTATGAGTCTCTAAATCTTTTTGGTAATTATTACCTTGGCACAGATTCATTTCTTTTGTTAGTAAGAATTTGTTCAAATTATACTTATTACCCATTGCTGCTATAACAAATTACCATAAACATAGTGGTTTAAAGTAGCATAAACTTACTGTTTAACATATCTAGAAGTTTAAAGTCAAAATGGGTCTCACTGGGTTAAAATCAAGGTGTTGGGTAGGGCTGCATCCCGTCTGAAGGCTGGAGGGGAGAATCTGTTTCCTTGTCTTTTCCAAATTCTTGTCTTGTGGTCCTTTTCTTTCTCTTTAAAGCCAGCAGTGTAGCATCTTCAAATCTCTTCTGACTCTGACCTCCTCTTCTGCCTTTCTCTTCCATTGTAATGAACACTTGTGATTACATTAGACCTATCTGGATAATCTAGCAAAATCTCCCTGTTTGAAGGTAACTTTATTAATAACCTCAATTCCATCTGTTTTCTTAATTCCCCTTATTCATGTAACAGAACCCTTTCACAGGTTCTAGAAATTAGGGTGGGAATATTTTGGGTATCATTATTCTGCCTACTGCAAAAATGCAAGCCAGAACTTTTTAAATACTTTGTTTTGCACCAAATCATTATGCAAATAGTCAAAGTCACTAGCAATGACTTTAGCAATGACTTTACTCTGTTTTAGGATTAGATTTTTCTAACTGGGCTCAATAGCTCAATAGCATTCTTAGAATAATACCACTTACTTTTCTTCTCTCCTTTCTATGAACTTCTAATTGAAGGTTTAGGATATTTCTGAAGACACACATTTTCTTGAGTAGTATATCATTTACCCTAGAGAAACATTCTTTTACCATTTCCCAGCCCATGCTGGTCTTATCACACTTTTACCAATTCATAACAGATTGTTAGAGCTTATTATGTGGATAAAATTAGTATGATATTTAACATAAAATGTCATACACATGAAAGGGACATTATAGCAAAATATAAGACATTGGTCCAATGGCATGCTCCTGAGAGCTTGTGAAGATGAGAGGGTAAATATTTTTTTTTTAATGAGAGGTAGGAAATCTGGGTCTTGCTTGCTACTGAGATAAAACTTCTAGTTTGGATTTGGTATGATTATCTGAAAGATGAGACTATTAAGTAAAATTGAGTACATGAACCTCAGTAGAATGGTGGAAAAATATTCTATATTATGACTATGCCTGGGTAGATAGATAGATAGATAGATAGATAGATACACATACACTATATATATATATATATATATATATATATATATGTTTTTTTGTTGTTGTTTGTTTGTTTGTTTTTTTCTGTAGGGATCTTACCTTACTTCACTTTAAAAACCACCAGGACAAATAAGCCTGCCTTTGGAGAACATAAAGTTTACCAAAAGTAACACAATACTTAACAGGTTTGAGGGACCCATATTGGGTATGTGATAGAATTGTAATCTCAGATTATTTGTGAGCTTTAAGTTACATTTTTATTTTGAAAAAAATTTCCCAAAGCCATATATTTTACTGTTAATGTAATTTTCTTTGTTTATTGTCTAATTTGGATTTTGTCCATTTTACCTTACATTTGTTGGCTTACTGTCCATCCAGACATTTAGAAACTGAAATCATCCCACGTCCTTCAGCAGTGTATGGTAAGCTGAAAGAATGCTTACATGGATCCCAAACGCAGAGTTCTGTTCCGAACGTAGCCGCTGACTAACTCTGTGAGTTTGAACAACTCATTGTATCCTCAGCCTCAGTTTGCTTCTTTGTAAAATGAGAGGATTTGACTATTCAGTGTGAGTTGTTTACAAATGGTGTTTTGGGAGCCTTGGGTCCATGGGATGCCTCCGGAACTGCCAGGGTGTAGCAGACTGGTTGAGGGACAGAGATGGAGGAAATGGGGTTCCTCACAGCTCATGATGTGGTATAGAGAGCAGAGGACTGATTACTTACAGAAATTAGAAACTTAGACCATTTGTGTTTATAAGGGATCTCTAAGCATCATATTAGATTTTACCAGAGTTATCCATTTAAAAAACCAGAAAGGACAAGGCATGGTGGCTCATGCCTGTAATCCTAGCACTTTGGGAGGCTGAGTGGGCAGATCATCTGAGGTGAGGAGCTTGAGACCAGCCTGGCCAACACGATGAAACCCTGTGTCTATGAAAAAATTTAAAAAATTAGCCAGGCGTGGTGGTACATGCCTGTAATCCCAGCTATTCAGGAGGCTGAGGCAAGAGAATCTCTTGAACTCTGGAAGCATAGATTGCAGTGAGCCGAAATCACACCACTGCACTCCAGCCTGGTCAATAGAGTGAGATTCTGTCTCAAAAGTAAAAAATAAGTAAATAAACAACCAAAAAATAGGCAATATAAAAATTGCCATTCTCCCTGATTCCTAAACTATTTATCTTTGTCATGGTAGGATAATTAACATTTCTATTCTCTATAAATGGTTGCAGATGGAGAAAAAAATAAATCCAAAATCTTCAAACTATTTAGCAAATGCTGAGTAATTAGGAATTAGCCATATATTTCTTCGGAGAAATCCTGAGGAACCTTGAGATATTAAAGAGTAAGAAAGCAGTAAATCACAAGAAACCTTGTGGTATTAGAGAGAAAGAAAGTGCTAAAGAGGATGTGGCTTGTCAAAAGGGCAAAGGAGCCAACCTAAAAGTGCTCCAAATGGAAGAGTGTGAACAATTTGAATAGCAAAACAAGTAGCAGTAGTATTATATTGTGATCTGTAGACTAAGGTAAATATCTGTGAGTCTTTACTGTCATAAATAAATAATCAAATAACTAACTAAATAGGGGGGAGGAATAACCTCACTGAAGAATGCTAATCAATAAATGCAGAAAGAATAAGAGAAATCACCATTAGAACACCCTAAGATGTTGCCAGCAGCAATTAAAACCATTAAATCACCATTAGAACATCTTAGGGTGTTCTAATGGTGATTTAATGGTTTTAATTGCTGCTGGCAAGACCCACCAATGAATGACAAAAATATTGAGTAAAAGTTCAAGAAGAAACAGAATAGTTTCATAGTGTCCATGCATCATACACCAAATATTTCCTAATTACAAAGGGAAAACAATAACTTCACAGAGGAGAAACCTGACCAAATACACTTTGCCTAAGCAATCATCTCCTATGAGGAGAGTCATTAGAATCACAATACCTGTTAAGAGTATTGCGATGAGTTTACTGTTTCTCCATTAAGTGATGATGTTCAACACGTTTTAAGTCAGTGTCTCAATAATATTGTTTGAGAACTTTGCTAAAGTTATTCTAATTAGTCTACAAATTAAGAGAAAACATAAATAAAATTTGAAGTAAAAAAGGAGCAATTTTAAAATATAAAACATTAAACCACATTGCAAAACTACAATGATTAGAACAATATCTTAAGGTACATGGAAAGAATAAATAACCTAGAATCATTTATAAATAGAAAGACAGAAATAGACAGCTAAGTACGGAATGGATTAGTCAATAATCTATATACATCATAATAATGATCAATACAATATAATTATCAATACATTTTAACATACAGAAAATTGTTTTGTAGAAAATAATTTATTTAGATTAACTCACTTAGGCAATCATTTCCAAGTATATTAAAAGAGAAAAAGCAAAAAGTAAAACTATAAAATACTTGAAAAAAAATAGGTGTGCCTTTAACAGATTTTTGGGCCAAAAAGAACTTTTCAGGCAAATACATTTATAAAGGAAAACACAGAAAGAATTAACTGCGTAAAAATTAAATTACTGTTCTGTGTAAAAATACCATAAAGACTTAGAGGTCAAATGTGAAATTGGGAAAAATGTTTGCAATAAATGTAATGACAAATAGAAACGACTAAAAAGCCCACATAAAACCAATCATTCATGCATTCATCCATTCAACAAATAGATTTATTGAGCAACTACTCTTTGCCAAGTGAGAATACAGTGGCCAACAGAACAAATTTTATTTCTGCATGAAGCTTACATTTCAGTGGGGCAGACTGAGAGTGGGACATATTAAAAAAAAAAAAAAGAGAGAGAGAGATAAAGGAGACCAGGCTTGGTGGTTCATACCTGTAATTCCAGCACTTTGGGGGCTGAGGTGGGTGCATCACCTGAGGCCAGGAGTTCGAGACCAGCCTGGCCAACATGACAAAACCCTGCCTCTAACAAAAGTTTAAAAATTATCTAGGCATGGTGGCATGCATCTGTAATCCCAGCTACTTGGGAGGCTAAGGCAGAAGAATTGCTTGAACCCGGGAGGTGGAGGTTGCTTTGTGTGGTGACTGTGCCACTGCACTCCAGCCTGGGTGACAGAATGAGACAGAGAAAAAAGTGTATATATATAAATAAATAAATATATATATATATATGTATATATATATATATATATAATGTACAGAAAGACAATGCTGGCCGAAGGGAATGGGGAGTACAGGGAGAGGCAAAGTTATTTTGTGCCAAGAGCTTAGGGAAGGAAGGCTCTGATGCATGTCCTATGAGCAGAAACCTGAAGGACATAAAGGAGAAAGAAGCTGGGGAGACATCCAAAAAAGGAGCTTTCCAATGGCAAAAGAAATCAGAAAAAACTGGTCAAGAGCATGCCCCAGACTTGTGAGGAGTCCAGTGTCAGAGCTGGGGAAGCAGAGAAGACAGAAGTGTGGTGCCTAGGAGTCTGGGGTGGGAGGTGTGTTGATATGTTTTGGCTGTGTCCCCACCCAAATCTCATCTTGAACTGTAGCTTCAATAATTCCTACTGTCATGGGTGGAAGCCAGTAGGAGGTAATTGAATCATGGGAGAGATTCTTTCCCATGCTATTATGACAGCAAATAAGTCTCATGAGATCTGATGATTTTATAAAGGGTAGTTCCCCTGCACACACTGTCTTGCCTGCCACCACCTAAGACGTATCTTGCTTCCCCTTTGCCTTCTGTCGTGATTGTGAGGCCTTCCTGGCCATGTGGAACTGTGATTCAATTAAACTTCTTTCCTTTCGAAATTACCTAGTCTTGGATATGTTTTTATTAGCAGCGTGAAAACGAACTAATACATGGTGATGGAAGACTTTGTAGGCCATTACCTTAGTGTTTATTTCGAATAAAGTGGGAAGCCTCAGGGGTTTTGAATGGAAGAATTATTTTCATTTATTTAAGAAATATTTATTGAATGATGCCTTTGTACTGTGCACTGTTTTGAGTGCTGGTGATATTGCAACAGATAAATCCCTAACCTCATGATGTTTGCATTATAGTAAGGGAAGGCATATATTCAACAAATAAAGAAGTAAAATCTATAGACTATTGGAGGGTAGTAAGTGTTAAGGAGAAAATAAAGCCAGCTGGGGATAGAGACTGTCCAGGGAAGTCTTCACAGAGAAAAGAGGTCATGGTTTGACCCAGGTGTCTGGAGGTTGCTGCCTCCATGTGGAGAGTCCTCTGGGTGTGGTAGACAAGGGTGGAAGTGGGGACCTCCGAGAGCTATTGCAATATTCAGGCAAGAGGAGACACTTGCCTGAATTGGCGTCATAGAGGGTAAAGTGGGATGTTTGTATATTTCTTGGGTATAGTCAATAGAATATCTGAACAAGTTATTTTTTAAAAAAGAAGTTATTTTAAAAATTTTGTTTCATTTATTGTTTCAACTTTTATTTTAAGTTCAGGGGTACGTGTGTAGGATGTACAGGTTTGTTACACAGGTAAATGTGTGCCATGGTTATTTGCTGCACAGATCACCCCATCACCTAGGTATTAAGCCCAGTATCCATTAGCTATTCTTCTCGATGCTCTCCCTCCCACCAGTTCCACCGACAGGCCCCAGTGTGTGTTGTTCCCTCCATGTGTCCATGTGTTCTCGTCCTTCAGCTCCCACTTATAAGTGAGAATGAACATGCGGTATTTGGTTTTCTTTTCCTATGTTAGTTTGCTGAGCATAATGGCTCCCAAAATGTTAATTTTGAAGTACCTTCTCAGACATCTTCAAAAGTAAGAGCAAGAAAGCAAGCAATAGAGTATGAGCTTTGAATGTGAATGGAAAACCAAAGATTGGTGACTTGTTTTCACTGTAGAGAAATTGAGAGCCTTTCCTAAGATCATCAAGGTACAGATGGTTTCCCTGGCCTCTTCAATCTAGACCGTATTCTTCTTGAATAGAGGTAAATGAGAGGAATGGGAGCGTTGTGTGCAGAGAGCCGATATGTGTCTCTGCACATGTGGAAAGAGCAAGTTTCAAGTGAAAGACTTCATTTTTGCCTCAGCTCAGCCATGTAGTTGCTCTGAGATCTTTGGTAAATCCGCATTCCTCTGTCTCCTTCCTAGTTTCTTCTCTTCTCTCTCTCTCTCTCTCTCTCTCTTTCTAATGATACAAGAGACTTATGCCAGACACCTCTGACATTCCTGGAGGTCCCTCATCGGTGGTGGCCAGCTGAGAGAAGCAAGAAGGCTAGGAATGAGAATCTAAGCATTTATTTGTTTTCTTCCTCAGGCCCAGATCTGTTCTAGTGCTGTGTCTCAGTAATAAAAAAGAAAGAGCTTTCCAGATTTTTTTTTTCTTTTGAGACTCAGTCTTGCTCTGTCACTCAGGCTGGAGTTCAGTGGTGCAATCTTGGCACACTGCAACCTCTGCCTTCAGGGTTCAAGTGATTCTCCTGCTTCAGCCTCGCAAGTAGCTGGGATTACAGGCGTGCACCACCACGTCTGGCTAATTTTTATATTTTTAGTAGAGATGAGGTTTCACCATGTTGGCCAGGCCAGTCTCAAACTCCTGACCTCAAGTGATATGGCTGCCTCCACCTCCTAAAGTGCTGGAATTACAGTCGTGAGCCACCACACCCAGCCCTTTTGCAGATTTTGATAGAAAGCTAGTCCTTATGGAAAGTAGCAGCCAAACTCTAGGGATTGGTGACCTTCAGTATAATTATGCAAATGATTTATTAACCTTATAGGGGACCAACCATCTCATTTGCTCTGGGTCAGCCCATTTTTAGCACTGAAAGTCACATATCTTAAAAAACTCCTTAGTCCCAAGAAAATAAAGAGAATTGGTCACCCTAGCTGTCACTAGCCAACATTATAAAAGAGTTTAAAAAAAAAAAAAAAAGAAAAGAAAAGAAAAAAAAAAGAGAGAGGAAAGGTGGGGTGGGAATAAAGATTTTTTTTAACTCTAGAATGTGTTAGCTGGACGTGATGGCTGGTGCCCATAATCCCAGCACTTTGGGAGGCCAAGGCAGAAGGATACCTTGAGCCCAGGAATACAAGACCAGTTTAGGCAACATGGGAGACCCCGTGTCTCTTAAAAATACAAAAAGCCAGGTATGGTGGCACACACCTGTATTCCTCGCTATTCAGGAGGCAGAGGTGGGAGGATCACCTGAGCCTGGGAAGTTGAGGTTGCTGTGAGCCTTGATGGTGCCACTGTCCTCCAGACTGGACAATGGGAGTGAGAGCGTGCCTCAAAAAAAAGTGTGTCAACAAGGATACTTCTGTCTTCATTTAATGACCTTAAATCAAATTAACTGGAATGAGGAAATTTATTATTTCATATAACAGGAAGGTCAGAGGCAAGGGTATATTTCAGGATGTTTGAACCAGTGCCTGGACAATGCACATACATTCTCTTTCTGATTCTCTCCTCTGCTTACTGGGGCGTCCACTTCATTTCATCATGGGCTCCCTCTTGGTTCTAAAAGCGCTGCAGGCAGTGGTGGAACCAGTGAGATTTCCTGTTCACAGGATGGCAGGAGAGGTGGTAAGTGAAATCACTTTCCTACCAACCCAGAGTAAACCTCTTCCTATATCTCACTCTCCCACAGCCTTAGGCCTAAGTATTCCTATAACAATAACTCATATAGGGATACCGGTTATTGGTATAGGAATCACCTAGGGGATGATGTATCCCCAGTGGGCTTGAATCAGTCATAGACAGTGAAGGGATGGCAGCCACCATGTCCACGGCACAAGGGCACAGGAAATGGATCAGAGGAGAGCATGGATAAATACTAAACCAGCGGAGGTCACTGGGTCAAGGCTTTTCCTCAAGAAGTGAGACTTCTCAGGGCAATAGGCAATAAAATGAAAAACTGAGTTTTCATCCTTCAAGAAAAGGCGCCAGTATAGTAACTTCCTTGTGGGTTGTTGTTAACCATAGTAAGAAAAGTTGGAAATGGGTGGATTGATCCAAGATATGAATAGAAAAGAGAACTCCCTACCTTGAAGCAGGATTTCTAGTCTAAGCATAACTAGATTCTGCAGCTCTGTTATTTTGAACAAGTGATTTCACTTCATATGGAAATTCTACAACTAGAACAACTGGAGTAAAAGGTTTGGGGAGGATTTTACCTATGTCCATTTGAGTAGCTCTCAATTTGCTTCTTTAAATACTCATTTAATTAACTGTATTGCTCTTTGTTCTTGTTGGTTGATGAATATATGAGTTTGTGTGGTACAATGGGAAAGGACAACAGAAAGAGAGAGAGACAGAAAGATGGAGGAAGAAAGGGAGAGAGGAAGGAAGAGAAGAAAAAAGAAAGAAGACAAGAAAGAGAAAGAAGGAAGGAAAGAGAAGGAAAGAAGGAAAGGGAAGGAAGGAAAGAAAGAAAGAAGGAAAGAAAGAGAAAGAAAGAAAGAAAAAGAAAGAAAAAAGAAAGAGAAAGAAGGAAAGAAAGAAAGAAAGAGAAAGAAAGAAAGAAAGAAGGAAAGAAAGAAAGAAAAAGGAAAGGAAGGGAGGGAGGAGAAAGAAGGAGAGTGAGAAAGGAAGGAAAGAGAAAAAAGAGAGTAAGAAAAGAAGTCAGGAAGAAAGAAACAAAGTGATCTAGAGAGAAAGAGTAAAGAGAGAGTCAGGAATGGAGGGAGAAAAAAAGAGGAAAGAAGAAAGAAAGAAAAGGAAGACAGGAGAGAAGAAAGGACAGAAGGAGGAATAAGAAGGCAGAACTAGAAGAACACGTTCCTATGTTCTCCTGAGTTGTGAAAAGTTGAGATCCAAGAGAAGGAATCACTCAGGTCACAGATTCACCATGTCCTCAGTGGCATTCCAGATGAATGATCAGTTAAAAATTCAAGATGCCTACCTCTAAAATGGAAGCTGACTACTGTCTTTTGTAGCCTGAACTGAGAATTTCCTCATTTTTAAAGTGTAACCTCCTGAAACACAGAGAGAGAATTTCAGAGACCCCTCAGAGTTTGGGCAGTCCAGGGGAGTTATAATTGTGCTCCCTGTCTCAGAAATGCCTCCATGGGTTAGTGAACCACTTAAGAGAAGCTTGGGAACATCAGGAACATCACCAGCACAGGGAGCTGTGTGCTGTGTGAATGGGAGCTTGTTGGAAATATTTAACATCGGAAGTGCTATGTGCCAACTCTACTGTAGACAAGAATACTGTAATGTCTGTTATAAATTGGTTTCAAATGCTTAAAATACATAATGACATTAAAGGGGGCTTTTTTTCGGCATTTTGAGGGAATTTCAGACACACAACTCCCGTTTATTTGTGTGAGTAGTCTGCCTTGCTTTCCTTGGACCCCTTTGAAAATGAAGCCCCACGTGTTAATCTAATGTTGAGATGGGGAGAATTCATAACAGATTTTATCACACAACTGACTTGGTACCAAACTTCCTTGCCCACAACAACAGAAAGTGCTCTCATCATGCCTGTCCTTTGGGGCTTAGCTGATTGTTTCTTCTTTAATATCCAACAGCTCTTCCTCTCACCATAATTTTAATTCCTATAGTTTAAATCACCTTCAAATAATATTTACTTTTTATCCCTATTTCTCATTTGAGGTTCTTTCCTTTTTTCCTGTCTTCATCTGTGGCCCTTGTGTCCTCTTCTTGACTTTCCTGCTGGCACCTGTCACTTCTAGGTCGCTGCTCATTTTCCTTCTGTGTCAACTAAAGCCCTCACTTTACATCCAGAGCCTTTGCACCTCTGTTTATTATTCTAGGAGTATATGAAGGAAAATGTGAAAGCAGACATTTGCTCAGGGAAAAAAAGAACAAAACAAAATGAAACAAAAAACATGTGCATCTTTCATTTCTGGCTGGGCACAGTGGCTCACCCGGCACTCTGAGAGGCCAAGGCAGGCAGATCACCTGATGTCAGAAGTTCAAGACCAGCCTGCCCAACATAGTGAAACCCCATCTCTACAAAAATAAAAAAATTAGCCAGGCGTCATGGTGCATGCCTGGAATCTCAGCTACTAGGGAGAGTGAGGCAGAGAATCACTTGAACCTGGAAGGCAGAAGCTACAGGGAGCCAAAATCCAAGATCATGCCACTGCACTCCAGCCTAGAAGACAGAGAGAGACTCCCTCTCCAAAAAACAAAAACAAAAAAACAAAATATGTGCATCATTCATTTCTGACTGTGCAGGAGGCTATCATCAGAAAACTGTTGCCACTATATTGAGAAGAAGTGGTGACTGTTTTGAGACAGTAGCAGCTCTGTTTGGCAGTTTCAAATGTCCATGCCTCCCCAAAATACCTTCATCAAGAAATAGAATATACTTCTCCTTTGTCCAAGCCTCCACTCTCTATGCATTTATTTCTTTTTAGTTGGTGCCAATGTAATTGCAGTTTTCAAGATTGCTTTTAAGGGCGAAAACCGCAATTACGTTTGCACCAACCTAATATTGTAGTTCCTATAGCTCATGATTAAATTTACCATTTTTTCTATGGGATAGCGCTTCCCCAGGAGGTTGTCTTTTTTTATTTTTGTAACCTAAAGAGCTGACATAATGCTGGCACACAGTAGGCATCCAATAATATATGTTGAATTAATGCATAATGTAGTCTAGTAAGTAAAAAATATTAGATCCGGTAGACAAAAATGGAGGCTCTGTCTTGAGAAACTTTATAATGGTCTACAGTTGAAAAACCATCATGCCGGTCTTGTGGTTCCTACTGCAGGGCCCTGTGAAACTTACATTGGTCAATGCGCAATTTGCATGAGTCATTTTTGTTTTCTACTTTCTTTTTGATGTCTCCTCTTTGGATCATAGCTATCTCTATTTGTGCATCATAAAGTTGAAACTTAAGTGTTTATATTATGTATATGATATATGATGTAATCGTATACATAGGTTTATATTATGTGAATAATTAAATATAATTTGTTTGTTTGTTTGTTTGTTTTTGAGACGGAGTCTTGCTCTGTTGCCTAGGCTGGAATGAAGTGGCGCCATCTCGGCTCATTGCAACCTCCACCTCCCAGGTTCAAGCATTTCTCCTGACTCAGCTTCCCGAGTAGCTGGGATTACAGGTGCCTGCCATCATGCCTGGCTGATTTTTGTATTTTTTTAGTAGAGACGGAGTTTCACCATGCTGGCCAGGCTGGTCTCAAACTCCTAACCTCAGGCAATCTGCCCACCTCGGCTGCCCAAAGTGCTGAGATTACAGCCGTGAGCCACTGCATCTGGCCCTAATTCAACATAATTTTTAAAGGAAAAGAAAATAGTATTAGGTCCTCCTAGCTAGTAGTCTTAACTCCTTGATATTTCTAAAATATGTTAGCTTCTCCAAGGAGAATGCGTTACTCTCCAGGGAGATAGAAGTGTTTCAAAGCTACAATCCTGTCATTTACCAAAAGGCTTCTCTCCTATTTTAAATATATTAATGCATATTTAAATTACCAATCTCTCTGGTTGATTCTGTCACAGAGCTCTTTAATTTCAGGGTAAAATTAGTGAAATTATCATTTTGACTCAACAATCAAGAGGTCAAAATGATTATGGTGTTCCGTCTATCTTGAAGTGGCCTTCTTATTTCTGTTTCTGATTGTTCAATAAAGAGTAACAAAAAGAGTCTCTTAGTTCAATGAAAAGAAAATTGAGGAGTCACTTTCTCAGTGGTTGTTTTTGTTTGTTTGTTTGTTTTTAATAGCATACACATATACTAGTTGGTGACAGTCTACTCCTCTGCCACCAGTAGCAAGGGATGAGAGTGAGAGGCAGAGCAGAGCCCTGGCTGAGTCATTAGGACAACAAACTAGCCTGTCTATCAAACCTTGCCGGCCAAGCCAAGGCTAACTGAGAAGACAGTTTTGTAACTTGAGAAAGGGTTGTTGTGATGGCACAGCTTTAATAGATAAAATAAATTAACACATCCTTAGGGAGTCACTTGGCTAAGAATTAAGGACCAGCCAAACGATTGTTTGAAAAGTGAAAGTCTGGGTGAATTAACCAATTGCTTTTGTGTCCCCGGAACTCATGTTCTGATTCTCTTTTTTCTCTCCCCCCACCACCACCTCCATCCGTCATGCCCACACCACTGAGGTCCTTAAGCGACTGAGAGTAACATGGTTGCAGGTCTCTTCCCAGAAAGCTTGCTTGTGCTCAAGCTCCAGGCTCCCACATGCCCACATCTCCACCTAATTTCGACAAGCTACCAAACCATAGCTTCTGAAGCCCCCATCCCTACCCCTACTCATAACCAGAAACAGTGACAGGATTATCTTGAAAACCAAGTAGCTGCCAGATACTGTTAAAATTTCCAGACCTTGAAAAAATGCATCTTCTCTCCAGACTGTGCTTCCATCCGGCGAACACAAGTGTCCATGTGGCCAGATCCATGTGCTCACTCAAGTTCTGAGACATCTGGATGATGCCTGCAAAGTTTTGGTGCTAAGTGCCCATTTATTCATCATAAAAACAAATTTACCACGTTATAAACTGAAGCCAGGGCTCTCCTTTACAGCCAGACCTAAGACAATGAATTCAAATAATTAACTTTTACCTTCCCAGGTATAGATTTGGGACCCAGTCTAGGAATCTTGTGTGTTACACTGAGGTGAATTAAAAACTGCCAGCCAGCTAAAATTTGCTCTTCCTAAAAAAAAAAAAAAAAAAAAAAAAAAGAACCAAGATTTGGTTCCAGGCACAGAAATGAAGAACTGAATGCTTTGAAACAAAGGGATAAAACTGGTTCCAGTTGCTTCCTGTAAAGTGTCTACTTTCCCTTGTGGAAAATAATGATTTCCAAACATAACCATCTTTTAAATCCAAGAACTTGACTGAATATTTGTTTAACTGTTGTTCGGAAAGGGTTTGGCTTTCACACATCACTTACCACCCATGGATTCAGGAGAGACTAAATAGCTTATTCAAAATATATTCCAAGTTATAAAGAAATAGATTTCAACTTGGTGATTTTCAACCATCTTCCTTCTAACAGTTGATGTTTGACAAATATCTTTATAAAGGTAAATACCTTTCTGAAATTTTAAAAGATGTTTACTTCTTTTAACTTGAAATTACATTAATACACACTAAAATTACACCAATCTACACTGAAATTACTTTAACATACGTGGTTTTTACATACTATAAATACTCTTAAAAAAAAAAACCTTGTAGCTTTATGTTTTTCTGATTGTAGAAAGTTTGTGACATCTCCTGCTATATTCAACTATTTTTCCTGTATTGCAGAAAAGTCCAGGTTAGGACTAACTTGTTGATACGTAAGCATAACATCAGCTCCTTATTCTGAAGTCTATTCTTAAAAGTAGAAGTTAAAGGAAGGAATTAATCATTTATTCTGCCTTTTTAGGAAGAAATTGTAGTAGAAGGAGTTTAAAAAAAAATAGAAGAATTCTAGCTAACAAATGGAGATTACAGAATTTAAAAGTTATTAATAAAAGAGGAAATATGATTTTTTGACCTCCTATGACTCTGGCAAAGAGCATCAGTGTATGCTAACGCTACTAAGTGAAATTAGTTGGAGGCTAGGATATGCACAGGTGTCAAAAACCCAACCCAAGAAGGACTTGCTTATCACAAAGTGGGAAATGGAGCTTACACGATGGGGAGAAATCACTACCTGAATCAAGAGCAAATTTAGCAACACTATTAGAGGAGAAACCAGAAATTTTGTAGCTTCTGCTATCATGTAATGTTAAGGTATATAGCCCCACCCTAAATACTCTTGCTAAAAATGTTTAATTTGAATTTAATCAAGCCTTTATAAACATCTCACATCTACTTCATAAGAAATACAAAAAATAGAGGAATAAGTCAATGAAACAAGAGGAAATAATCAAACCAAGCCCCAAATAGGAGACAACTAGATTAGTCTCTTCAAAAAAGTAATTTAAAAAAATGTCTGGAGGACTGATCCAAATTTTAAGACCAACTAAATAAAACAAATGCAATGCACAAAACTTAATTGAATTCTGGTTAAAAAAATGTAAAAAAAAATGTTGAGTACAGTTCAGAAAATTTAAATGTGAACTCACTATTAGAAGATATTAAGGAATCATTGTTCATCCTCTTACATATGATATTGACCTTGTGGTTATGTGAGAGGATTTTTGGAGACGTTAAAGTATTCAGGAGTGATAAATAAAAATGACTTGAATTTATTTCCAAATGATTCAATATTAATCATTACATTTTATTATATTATATCCCTGTTGATATTTTGGGCTGGATGATTCTTTGTCGTGGGGGACTGGCCTGTGCATTATAGGATGTTGAATAAGATCCCCCTTCTCTACTTTTATCAGCATCGCAAACTGTCTGCCTCTCCCTAGTTGTGACAACCAAAAATGTCGTCATATATTGCTAAATGTCCTCTGAAGGGTGAAACTGCCCCGAGTTGAGAACTGCCTTAGATAAAGCAAAAATATACCATTAAATAATTTAAATATAGCAAAGTGGCAACAGTTGATGGATCTAGGTATATGGGAGTATGAGTAACCATTAAGCTATTCTTTCAAATATGCAGTGGGCATATGGGTAATCAACACACTATTCTCTTAACTATTCTGTAAATGTAAAAATGACTTTCTAATAAAATGAGAGGGTGAAAAATTTATGTTTTGGCCTCACTCCCAGAGATTCTTAATCAACTTTGGTTAGGGCCTGGACATTTGTATTTTTCAAAAAGTCCGCAGGGGATGCTTATATGCAGTGAGGGTTGGGGATCACCGGATTTAAATGATTTTGTAATTTGCCATCATAGTTTTGAGATGGCTCTAGGAAATACCAGAGGAATATGAAACACAATGTCCCTTAATTCATAACTTCATTTGTATTAAACAAGGTGAATGAATACCTTCCATTAGTCTATATCCATGGAAGAATGCAGGCAGTGATGTCATGCAGCACACGCTTGCTGCTCAAAGTATGGTCCCCAGACCAGGAGCATCAGCATCACTACGGAGCTTGTTAGAAATGCAGAATCTGTGCCCCCAACCCAGACCTCCCCAAACAGAATCTGTGATTTAGCAAAATCCTTACAGGTGATCCTATGCACATTACGTTTGACAAGTGCTACATAATACACCCAGAGAAAGCTGAGCTAATTACACCTTTAAGTAGTCACATCACTGAGTTAAAGTAAAAGCCAAACAACCAGTTAAAAGGTAAGAAACATTTAGTCAAATAAACTATGGTGTGTAGAGTCTCAGCTAATTATCTAATTGTTCTGGTGTTGTGCAGAACCCAACCTCAGAGCTGGTGCCCTTTTCCTTTCTTTCTTTCTTTCTCTGGAATCGTATCCTTCTCTTTAGATTACTCTCCTCTCCTGACCAAAGGTCCCCTTAATCACTTTCATCCTCGAAATATCAGGGTGCTATTCCTTTATTTCCATAAACTATCTCTACTCAATATCAATAAATTAACAATGTATTGCTTGTTTTTCTAGAACTGGAAATACTAAAGGATCTGCTAAAGGGAACTAAGTAGCAGAAAAAGTGAAAAACATTTGTTTTGTTTTTTCACTGCATAAGGCATAGAAAGATTTATCTCCACCACTTTACATCCAGAGAACTAATCTCTTTTGATGCTGTGGCTATAATGTCTGTATTGGGAAATATCTTCTCTGTGCTATCACTCTCTCCGCCCTATTAGTTGAAGCAGAAACAAAGGCCAGAAGGATGGATGATTCCTACTCTTCACCCAACAGAAAATAGCTTTAAGATATACTTTCTATTCTTGCATTCCTTTCTCTGTTAAATGTTTCAGGAGATGAAATATTCATTGCATCCCTTTGACTACTTCAGAGCACAACAGGCTTCTCGTTAGGAAATATTTTTGGTAACTCTAACAAATTTTTTCCGTGTACAATTCCATCTAATTATCTTGTACTACAACCATTTAGAGTACCCAAGCCAGCCCTTCTCCTTCTCTGTTGCTACACCCTCCAAATATAGCTCTTGTAGTCAGAGTCAGCTATCACAGTCTCTCTTAGTCATAGCCCAGGTGCCCAAGACGAGTAGAATGCATCTGTCAAAATGAATCAACAATAGAAATACTGAGTAGGTGAAATACTCCTCTTTTCTCTTTACCTCCTACATTTCATCTGAAAGTTGAGGGGGAGAAGAAATCTGTGTAATTTCTCAAGTAGAAAAGGAATTTACCTTTTACATTGCTCTACAGTGACTCAATATCTAATCTGCTTCTTTCTTCTTAGGGATTTAAAGAATTTTCTTTTGGTAAAGGCAGCATTATTTAAATCTAGACTGTTTTTCTCTGCCTACTGCATATTGATTGCTTCACTATTGTTATTCAAAATACTGGTCATCTTATTTAACTGGTCAGGAATGTGTGTAGGGAGTGTTTAAATGCTTATTTCTTGGAGTTTAATTTCGTAATTTTTTTTTTCAATTTTCTCTGTTTCTTCAAGAGTATGCCCTCCTAGGGCGAAGGGGTTAATATCCTTTTAGAATCGAAAGAAATGCAAATGACGCAAAGCAAACAGAAGTAAACATTTAAATCTCCTGGTTGGAAAAGGCTGTGTAGTTAATTAAAAAAAGAGGAAGCCACCACTGGTTTGCATGAGAATTTGTGGGAAGGCTGCCCATTGTTAAATTAGGATCATCCATTCATTGCTGAATTTGATTTCACCACACTCCTTGCTTTAGTTCTTGAGTGGGAACTAAGCCAGTTTCGAGATTTACAGTCTTCCCATCTGCTTGTGCCAACACATGGATCTTGGGAAGGTGTTCCATGGTGTTTAAGATGTTTTCAATAAGAAAAACCTGTCCGTGGGATAAGTTCACTTTGTGTCCCCTCCTTTTAACTCTCATTTGGCTATGAACTTGGCTTCTTTGTTCTTTCATGACTAATATTACCATCTGTGACATTACATATCAACATAGCAATGTAACATATTAAGCACAGGAAAACTCAGAATGCTCGAGTTCATCCAAGCGTTTGTTATTTAAAGTTCCAGGCTTGCTCTCTCTAGCCATTGAAGAATATCCCAAGTTCCTGCCTACATAATATAATATAATTAGTCTAAGCATTTTTATCTTATTAGGAATAGGAACCCCAAAACCTCTGGCAATCATTTGGTATGCTCTCTTTAACAATAAAGCAATAGCTTTGCCATCAATGACTTCAATGGGAAGGGCTCTGGAGTTCTATTGACCCCCATGAGAAGTGGCTACTGACAGAATCACCTTGATTTACTTTAATGAAGGTATCCCATGCTATGGTTGTCAATCACAGGCCAGAACCTATGACACCTTTCTCCACGGATCATGGGTTTATTCAAAGCAGATTTTGAGACCAGGCCAGGAGATCAATAAGGAGAACTGTACCACTTGAAGAAGAAAGACATGAGGAGTCAAAGGTACAGAATTTGAACAGTTATTACAATGAATTAATCTTCAATACAGTATATGATCAAAGTAGGTGACTCACCTTGTGTTTGGCTATATACCTACCTTTCAAAATAATGTCATTAGTTCATACAAATGCGACCTAAACCATGAAGAAATTAATCAATTTTCCTTTTCATACTGTATATTTCCACAAGTGTAAAATGTGCCCTAAATTATGTCGGATTTTTCAAAGGCAGAGTTGTTTAGGAGGGCTGCAGGGGAGAGCCAAGAAGCAATCAGTGCTTTGTATTGACAGCAGGATGCAAAGCACAGGATGCTGTATTGTTCCTGTGTTCTTATACTAATGAGTTTCCGAAGTTATTTTGGTTTTGGTTTAGGTTTAGGTTTTTACTTGTAAATGAGAATGTGATGGGGAAAGTTGGTTGCCATCTTGGGGAATCCCCCAGATGGAGAATCACTGTTGGCTTTTACTGTAAAAGCAGGTGGATTACACATTGTCTTAGTCAGCTCGGACTGCTGTAACAAAATATCATAGACTGGGTGGCTGAAATAATAGACCTATAGTTGTAATTCTCAGCAGGTCTTGAGGCTGCTAAGTCCAAGATCAAAGAGCCAGCTGATTCTCTTCCCCTGTGACAGCTCTCTTCATGATTTGTAGACAGCTGCCTTCTCTCTGTGTCCTAGTAAGATGGAGAGAGATCTCTGGCCTCTCTTCCTCTTCTTATAAGGACATTAATCTCATCCTAGGGACCCTATCCTTAAGATCTTATCTAAACCTCATCACCTCCCCAAGGCATCACCTTCAAATACCATTACATTGGGAGTTACATTCTCAATATACAAATCTGGGGGAGATATGAACATTCAGTCCTTAACACATATGTATAATGCTGTCATTAACAAAAGTTGCTAGATGTGAAACATCCCTGAGAAAGACAGAGACTTATTATCAAAAATTATTGTACTATATCGGCAAAGGTGAAAAGTTGCTTAGCCATAGGTAACAGGCTAACATTTTCTATGACTTTATTAAATATTATCAGTGTTTTCTTTTTATTGTTTCATAAATACACGTGTTTATGCATTTAATTTCATCCATAAACTACTTTGCTTTTTAGATTAATGTGATATGTCTGAAAAAAAGACATAAATGACATTTTCTCATCAACCAGAAGAATATTTTTCAACCTGTAGGTTTTAACTTATTGGTAGATCATGAAATCAACTTAGAGAGCCTCAAACAGCATTTTATAATGAAATAGAATAGAATTTTAAAATCCATGTGCAATACACACAATAAAGATAAGTAATATTTTATGCAAACTTTCTTTTATTTTTACTAATACATTTGTGTATGCATGTATATACATAAATACACACACTGAGCTATGCTAAAAAATATATTTTTTATGTTGGGTCTTGATCAAAAGTTCAAAAGGCACTACTCTAAACTGTAACTCTTCATTTTTTATTCATTTAGTATGAGAAAAGTTCTTTCAATGTATGCATGAATATATTTTGTAGAAAACTAACCACAACCAAATTGAGAGATGAACTAAGAGATCATACCACACAGCTGTCATTTAGTCTATTGTACTGCCTTCAGGCAAAACCAGTCCTAAGCCTGAGGAAGGACTATAGAGTATAGAAAAGATAGTTGACATCTTTTCTTTTATTGATCATGTAATTGCTGAGTCCCCACTCTGGGATCGACAATGGGCTTTGAACCTAAGACACCTGAGATTAATAAACTAATCCAGCCCCTGCTCATGGCTTTCTGTGCTCAATTTCCATTGGAATGAGAAGCCTTAACATTCTAATTGGTCTCCCTTTTTCTAGGCTATCCCTGACTTCCAAATCCTACCTTCCAAAGACACTAGAAAAAGGTCTTTCTAAAAGGCAACTCTTGTTGTTTCACTCCTGACCTAAAATCCTTTGAATTTCCATTCAGAATGGTGAGATGACTTGCCCAGAGTCACATGACAAACTCTGAATAAAAAGCTCCGAGCTTTTTATTTTACACCTATCTCTCCATCCCAAATGCCCACCCCTAGGCTGTTATATTCTACTTTTAAAGCCTTTTTCCCCCATCATAGGAAGAGTTCCTCTCTTTGAGAAGACTGGAGCAGCTAGACAGAGCCACCTTCCTCTGCTTAATCTGAGTGTGTTTGCCTTGAGAATGAAAAGCTCCATGTCTCATTTACCATCACTGAAATCAGCATGTTTTGATTTTCTACTTTGTGTGATAATAGCATGGTAGAGGCTTCCCAGGACCTGGCTTGAGTTTATGTTATTATAGTTTTGTCACTGATGTGCCAGTAAATGTTTATCAGTCACTGGGGAGTTGTGTGTGTACGGTGAAGAGGAAGTTGCCGGCAGGAAAGGAAGGCTTGATTAGTAGTAGTATTTGCTAATTTTCATGGTGTAAATACTTCCACCAGCGCTGATTTTAAGCTCCCAACTTGTGAGCACTAAACATGGAGTTAGGAAGAGATGTACAATAGCACACCATTAGATCATATATCCACCACGTAGATCAAAAAGATGATGATAAATAGTTATATGCTTGGAGTATTTATTACCTTTGTCTCCAAAATAATTTATTTAATTCTAAATTTACATAGTTTAATTTTTAATATTGGCTGCATTTAACAACTGACTTGCAAAATTCCTTATTTAGTGAGTCCAGCCCAGTGCACCCTTGGATAATCATCACAGTTAATGTTAGAATATCTTTGCTGAAATAGAAGTGTCTGCAACATTGGTCTCTTCCAATTTATTTTTTTACATAAAGTCATGAATGGGAAGAATTTTATATTCTCTGGAAAAAAAAAACTGGCTTTCTTTATGGAAAGCTTTGCCCATTTCTATTTCCTCTTTTCCTAGCCAGTACACTCAAAAGCATTCTTTAAAACAAAAACAAAAACAAACAACAACAAAAAACACGCATTTTAGTTTAAAAGCACTTAGGAAAACATTTTTGGTTAATATTAAGAAAATGTTCAAATATTTTAAAGTTAAAAATTAGAGTCTTTATGCAAATCGATACAAAACAAGTTAATTTGAATATTTAAAATTAAATATGCACATCATTCTTGCATTTCTAATTTCTTACCCACAATCTTCTAGATCCTTTTCTGATGTGTGATAAATTTTAAAGGCAATTATACTTTCCTACATATTTTTTACCTGCTGCCATAAAAAGACAGAGAGGATTAATGGAAAGTTGTGTACATACTATAAGTGTGAGGTGCTGGATTAATGATTGAACAGGACTGTTTGTTAATTCTGCTTTAGATAAACACATGTCAAAATCTGAGCAGTCAAACCTGTCCCGTTTTAAATCAGAGATGAAATCTCCAAATCCCGCAGCAGCCTGCAAGTTCTTCTAGAGGTTCTCAGTCTCCTAGACACTCAGTTCCTGAATACAGCAGCATCCAAACCCCAGAGAGAGTGGCATCCAGAAACCACTTGTCATCAGTGACTACAAGTAATCACTAAGGATGAATCAAAGTGAAATATTAATTTCACACTTTATTCTGAAATGTTTCACAAATGCACCCAGTAGACTTCAGTATTTCCACTAATGCTTACTGCGCTCAAATTTGGAATACATTTCTAGAAGACAGAGAAGATGCCCAGCCCATCTTTCTCTTACCCCCAGTTTGACAGAATATTTTTCTAGTGTTGGTGAGACAAGGAGCCTGCGTAGGAAGAAGGGAATTGGTCCTTCCTTGATGTTTCTCCAAAATATTTTGTTTATTCCTGAGTTCCCTAAGTTCCCCTAAGACTGGAGTTCTCAACCTTAACATAGTCGAGCTTTTGGGCCTGATACTTCATTGTGGGGGGATTTTTTGTGCATTTAGGCTGTCTGGCAGTATTTCTGGCCTCTATCCATGAGATGCCAGTAGCACCCCTCCTTTCTAGTTGCGACACTCAACCCCCGCCCCCACTCCACCGACTTCCACCCATTTGAAAGCCACTGCCCTAAGGGCCTGGGCTTTGGGGACACCGAAGCCTGAGGGACCTCTGTCTGTCACATCTATCCCCTGAAGCAATGAGGGTAGGATCAAATAACTTCATCAAATAAAGGAGGTGAAAGGGATGATGCAGACATAAGAGAGAATTACAAATTTATACTTTTCATGTTTTTTATTTTGTCACTCATTTCATAATTCTATTTTGGTTGAATCAGAAAATCACCAACATTGAAACATTTTTCCTCTGAAAAATGCCAATTTCATTAATCTAAACTGATTTTCTAAGTGCCTGCAATTGCGGACAATTGTCTATTCTGACTTCTTCGTAAGCTAGCCCTGGATCTAGCAGTCAAGTAGGAACAGAAAATGCAATATTAGAGATAATGATGCAAAACGTATCCTTGGAGATGATAAGTTACAAAAATGCAATAATCATTACAATTCAGCGAAGTTCAACAAGTGCGTATTTAAAAAGACCAATATACCTCTCCCCACTTGTGTTAAGCTGGGCCCTCTGTGACCAGTGAGGGCAGCAGGCATACTGGTGGGGACAGAAGGTCGAAACTCAATGGCCACTTTCTGTACATAGCCTTGGAGTAGGTGGATGGTGAGATTGCAAAGGAGTCTCCTTTTGTTGTGCTAGTGCTTACTGGTCTCAAACTCTGAACTGTGCCAAGCTGTGACATTGAGATCTCTGTAAGGTGGCCCATGTTCTCCTCTGCCTCAGCCTAGTGCCTGCAACGAGCCATCTTGTCTCTGTGGTCTGGCCAGCTCCCATGAACTCTGCTAGTGAAGCAGAGCCCCAGGGACCTTTCTCAAAGACCCACTGCACCTCTCCACGGCCTTGCCACCCACTGACTCCAGGCATATGTCCAGGAAGCAGTGTGTGAGGTGCTGGCCCAGTTCAGTGCCTGTTGTGTGCCTTCCCAGAAGATCTAGCTTCAGAAGCCAGTAGGGGCTAGAACTGAGCCCATGACCTGATTACTACTCTGTCTATGGACCTGAACCGACACCAGTGGGGGAAACGGTCCTTAGGAAAAATTAAAAATAAAAATACCAACATCTTTCCATAAAAAGTCATTTTCCATTTTTTATTTTATTTTATTTATTTTATTTTATTTTATTTTATTTTATTTTATTTTATATTTTTTGAGAAGGAGTCTTGCTCGGTTGATCAGGCTGGAGTGCAGTGGCACGATCTCAGCTCACTGCTACCTCGGCCTCCTGAGTTCAAGCAATTCTCCTGCCTCAGCCTCCCAAGTAGCTGGGATTACAGGTGGCCACCACCACACCCAGCTGATTTCTTTGTATTTTCAGGAGAGACAGGATTTCACCATATTGGACAGGCTGGTATCAAATTCCTGACCTCAAGTGATCCACCTGCCTCAGCCTCCCAAAGTGCTGGGAGTACAGGCCTCGGCTACTGCAGCCAGTTAGGAGTTTTTTTTTTTTTTAGTTTATACAAAGTTTGAGGGTGTCTCTCCCTCTATCCACACAATGTCTCCAAAAACTCAAGACCATAAGGACAGGCCCAGAAAAAAAGAATGAGGAAACGTCCGATGAATTGTGTATCTACCAGCAGATTGGGCGCACAAAATAGAAATTGAGTTAAGCTATAGGAATGTAAAGATGTAGTACTTAAACTTATGGTTTTATGGCCTAAGATTTCTGTTCACTACAAATACCAGAACCAAAATGAAACGTTAAGTAATTGTAGTCACCACATTTTACACACAAGGGAACTGGAAATCAAAGACAAAAATTACTTCCCCAAGATAGCAGCAGGGCTCCATATATTATTAACTCAGGCCAAAGCCTTTTTCTCTGACCCAGTGTTCTTGACATCTTAATTTCAGATCCTAGTATATAATTATGCTATTGTAACTCTGAACACTTTTTAGTTTCTAATAATCTGATCACAATGAAAATATCCCAGAGAGGAGTTAGAGCTGAAGCATTGTTACAGAACCCTTTAACTGAGTTTAGTTGAAAAATATGTATATAACAATAAGGTACTTGTGGAGACCTTTCTGCCTGAAGGGTGCAGTCTAGAGAAGGGAGCTGGTTGCAGGAGGAAGAGTAAACAGAGACTTTGCTGAGAAATAACAGGACAAGAGGGCACTGCAGACAGCCTGTTCCATCCACAGGAGCAGCAAATCCCGAGCTTCTCCAAAGCTGAGATCGCGTTCTCTGGTTGACCAAGTGTATTAGTCAGGGTTCTCTAGAGGGACAGAACTAATAGGATAGATGTATATATAAAAGGCAGTTTATAAGGAGTACTGACTCACATGATCACAAGGTGAGGTCCCACAACAGGCTGTCTGCAAGCTGAGGAGCAAGAAAGCCAGTCCGAGTCCCAAAGCCTCAAAAGTAGGGAAGCTGACAGTGCAGCCTTCAGTCTGTGGTTGAAGGTCCAAGAGTCACAGCTAAGAACTCAGAGTCTGATGTTCAAGGGCAGGAAGCATTCAGCACAGGAGAAAGATGGAGGCTGGGAGGTTAAGCCAGTCCAGGCTTTTCATGTTCTCTTGCCTGCTTTTATCCTAGCCTGGCTGGCAGCTGATTATATGGTGCCCACTCAGATTGAGGGTGGGTCTGCCTTTCCCAGTCAACTGACTCAAATAGTAATCTCCTTTGACAACACCCTCACAGATAAACCCAGGAACAGCCCTTGTATCCTTCAATCCAATCAAGTTAACACTCAGTATTAACTGAGTGCCATACCATGGTATCCTCAGATCCTAGGAGTAGGCTAAATATGGTAAACAGGTGGGAATATTTTCCTGACAATATATGAATCACTGAAGAATTCACTGAGTCACTGAATCATATGCCTATGGGGGGAAAAATCCTTCCTGCTATTATATAGCCTTGATATAATTACAATCAAGATCCCATTGGGATTCTTTTTCCCCCTTGGAAGTTTGTAAAACTATTCTAAATTCTAAATTATTCTAAAATTCATCTGGAAGATTTCACAGGGGAGACTCACTAAGAACATTTTTAAAAAAATAAATAGCATAGGAGTTCTCAAAACTATAAAACATGTTTTAAAGATACAATGAAAGCACTGCTTACTGGTGTGAAAGCTGAAAAACCATTGAAGTAGGACTGCTAGCCCTAAACGAGCTATATAAACACAAAAACATATTCACACACATATGTACGTACATATTGTGAAAGGCTCTTTTAACCAACTTGTGCAATTCGGCACTCTCCATTCTCTCTATAAAGCAAAATGACCGGTGCCCAGAACGTAGAAGATTCAGGGATTATACTAAATAAATATGTGTGTGTGTGTGTGTGTGTGTGTGTGTGTGAATTATTTTGCCACCCATAGAGTTATTTACTTCCCAAGTCAGTGATGTCTCTGTACAATCTGTTTATGTAGCTGACCTTTAATATTATAATTACTTTATTGTATTATTATTTGGAACCACTGAAATGTAAGTGTTAGAGGGGGAATTGTTGATGAACTGAAAACTACGTTGCATGCTCTAGAAAGACTAGGCCAAATGATCCAGGCGCAGAGATTCACTCCTGTAGTCCCAGCTCCTTGGGCGGCTGAGGTGAGAGGTTCACTTGAGGTATATAACCAGGAGTCGGAAGTTATAGTGTACCATGACCACTCTTGTGAATAGCAACTGCACACTCTCCACTCTAGCCTGGGCAGCATAGCAAGGCCTTATCCCTCAAAACAAAACAAAACAGAACAAAGCAAAAACACTAGTCAAAACCAAGCCACTAAGAATACAAGGATTCTTATCTTGATTTGCTTCTGTACATCCTCATTCTACTTTAAAGCAACTAAATCCAGAAAATATAAATGATGCAATACATGTAATTTACACAACAAAAGGGGATTGAGAATTCCAATCGATGACATATACTCAGAAAGACCTTGGAACCACATTAAAATATTGATAAAATATTACACATAGAAATATGCAAGAAGAATAGGAACCATTTCTTATTATATTTTACTTTAAAAGAAGCTTTCTTGATTTATCAGTTAACCAGCAGTATCAACAGAATTCAATAAGAGGGTTTCTCTCTCTCAAACATGTATTTTTTATATAATACACTAAACATCACAAAATAATGAGGAAAGGATAAATTATTCACTAAATTGTTGAGGAGAATATAGCTATTTGAAAAAAATCAAATAGAATCTCATTTTAGACTTTATGCAGAACTCAATTCCCAATCAATTTAACTGAATAAATGTAAAATTTAAATTATAAGAATGAAAATTGAGCTTAGATGCCAAAAAGGTATTGAAGTGGGCAAAGTCTCTTTATATAGAAGCACAGGAAGAAAAATTATTAGAATTTCAAATGTCTAACAAGACTCAATAAACAAAATTAAATTTAAAAATGACAAGCCAGGTGGAAAACTGTAACAAATGGACAGGCAAATAAGCAATGCCTTTAATATTAAATAGCTCTTACAGGTCATAAAAGTACTGAATTCTCAATATAAAAATAAACAATGGACATAAAACTGTTTAAATAAAAATAAAACAAAAAAACAAATCTATAGAACAATATTTAATTAATTGTAATTGTACTTACTCAAAAGTAACAAGACAATATTTTGCCAATTAAATCGAGAAGAAAAATAATAACCACTATCAACTGTGTAGTAGAGTAGCTTCTGTTGTGATCAGTTAGTTAGTGGAGTAACCTGGTATAACCAGTCAGAAAATTAATTTGTTAATATTTATCAAGAGCATTCAAAGATATCACATACTTTGATTCAGTAATTCTACATAAAAATTATCTTAAGAAAATAATCAAGTATGTGGATAACCTGTTTATGAGGATGCTATTGGATAATATTTATAAAAGAAAAAAACTACAAGTAGCTTAAATGTCTAATGAAAAAGGAATATTCTATCAAATCCACTATTAAATAGATTAATCCATCATTAACTCAAGTCCATGTGATATGTTATGCAGCCATTAAAAAGTCATTAACTCATATTTTATGACCCATTAAGTGGTATTTTTAAAGCCTAAAATGCTCTCTATTCATGTTACTTTTTTTTCGAAACACAAAATGTACAGATTCTATGATACCAATTGCACTAAAGAAGTGTGTGTGTGTGTGTGTGTGTGTATGTGAAGAAAACAGACTTGAAAGAAATATTTCAAAACGACGTTAATCATCATTCGAGTAGAGTTATTAAGTTTTTTTGTTCCTTCATTTTTTAGCTTTCTTGTTTTAAAAGCATGACTTCTAACATAAGAAAAATATAATTAACAATGTATGTCAAGTAATTATTTTATTAAAGAATAGCATTCATGAAGAGTAGAATCATGAAAATTGATATGAGATACTTTGAGAGATCATCAAATTCAACACTGACAATGGAGATGGTTTCGTGTAGCAATAATAATAATGATAACATTTTGAGCATTTATTATGTGTGGTGCACCGTGCTCCTTTGACTTTGGAGGTAGGCCCATGAGATTCATTCGTTTTTATACAGAAGGAGGTTAAATGAGTAGCCCACACATGTGGTCAGTTCTTAAGTGGCAGGATCAGACCATGTTCAGAATACAATCCCTTCACTGCTTTGATGTTCTTCCACCTCCGCTCCCTACCACGAAGTGTCATAGCAACGGCACTGGACAGAGAACCAGTCCACCATTCTCATCTCAGCTCTAGAATGACCTCATTGGTTACTTCATCCAAGTTACTCAACCCAAGTGCCAGACTCAGGCCAAATGTCTGGTCAAATCCCTCTGCTGCCATGAGGACGCCAACAGCCAGAGTGTGTACTGCCATTTCCCAAAGTCACGACATGGGGAGCGGCAGGAAGGGGCCCAACCCTAGATCTCTGACTCTGTTGTCTAACCCCTTCTCAATTATCCTCTGGACTACATTCTCAGTCAATGTTCCAGGGTGCAGAAGTTCACTGCACATAAATGGGGTCGCATAAATGAAACGATGACATTAAAACAGCGCAGGGTCCTACAAGTTTCCCCTGTCCTATGCCGAGTTGCCTTTCTTGGATGGATCTTGAGTCTGAGAACAACTCCATCTTTTTTCTGTATTCTCAGATAAATTTGCTCTGACATTAAATTTCCAAGCATTCTCTGTGGTGAATGCTCACTCAGAAGAGGCTCCAGTTCCCACCCTCACAGTGGGGACGGCTCTGCTGTCATTTCCATGTCTGTCTTCCCAGCAGGTGCTTCTGTCTCTTTGATGCAAATCAGGGCCACGTTTGAAAGTGCAAAGACATCTCAAATCTCGAGTCTCTGGTGAAAGAAACAAATAGAACTCAGCATTGCCTGGCGCTATGTTATTGTGTATATAAGCAAAAGTGGCATTGGGTAGTAAAGGAAAGGATTTATTTTCTTATGTTTTAAAAATAATATTAATTTGTCTGAGAATTAAACAATGCTAATAATAATACATTATTATCTAATATATAATAAAAATAATACATTATATTTAATAAAACACATTAAATAATATTTTAATATGTTTTAAAATAAAATGATTTATTTTAATATGTTTTTAAAATAATTTTAATTTATCTGAGGATTAAACAATGCTGGGGATATATTATCTCATTGTCAAAAAGTCAAATATTCCAATGGATTGCACACTACCAGGGTTTTCTACACCGATATTTTCTTGAAGTGCTTCTGGTTTGGGAGAGCATGATATATATTAACCTCCTGGTGCTGCAAGATAAATAGGTTCATGGGTTAGTGGTCTGACTATGTAATAAATCTGTTAGAATGTGAATGGGGGGGTCATACCCTTTCTTTGAGGGTGTGTAACATAATGTTAATGTGGTATGGTAGCTGTTAGCAGAAGAATGGTGAAGAAGCCATAAAAAAGTGATTTATTCCTCATTACCAAGCAGCTAATAATCACAGGGTTGAATGAGAAGACTGGGAGTGATGGCGGAAAAGCAGAGTGAAAAGATAAATGTGAGGGACAACGTATATATTCATGAAACATACGGACTGTGGAATGTTGAACCTGACAGTGGGCATCTGTTCATAAAGGAAGTAATTGGTGATGATAGTTGTGGGCAATGAGAATCTCCTAAAAGGCACTTTGACTTAAGGGAGGTATCAAGAGGCATTTAAAGAGTCCTAATGGATGTGTATGCATCTCCTTTCCTTCCTACCCAAGAGTCTCTGCTGTAAATGACAGAAGAAGGATGGTCTGCCAGTGGAGAAGGACTCAAAGTTAGTTGTTTAATCCTTCTGCAGCTCGGATGACAATGACGAGGCTGCCTTAAACAGAGAGGCCAGTTGCTCTGGGCCCTATTACTCACTGCACGTAAAATCAGCAAGAATTGTAGACAGGTTATACAGACACTCCCTAACTGGGGATGGTTCAACTTACATTTTTGGACTTTACAGTGATGCAAAAGCAATACACATTTAGTAGTACTTCAAGTACCAGTACAACCATACTGTTTTACACTTTCAGTACAATATCCAGTAAATTACATGAGCTATTCAACACTTTATTATAAAACAGGCTTCGTCTTAGATGATTTTGCCCAGCTGTAGGCTCATGTAAGTGTTCCCCGCATGCTTAAAGTAAGCTGGGCTGAGCCATGATGTTCCATAGGTTTAAATGTGTTTTTGACTTAATGATATTTTTAACTTAATGATGGGTTTATCAAGATGTAACCCAGCTGGATGTGGTGGCTCACACCTGTAAGCCCAGCACTTTGGGAGGCTGAGGTGGGTGGATCACCTGAGGTCAGGAGTTTGAGACCAGCCTGGCCAAGATGGTGAAACCCTGTCTCTACTAAAGATACAAAAATTAGCCGGGCATAATTGTGGGCACCTGTGATCCCAGCTACTTGAGAGGCTGAGGCAGGAGAATCGCTTGAACCCAGGAGGCAGAGGTTGCAGTTATCCAGAGATCATACTACTGCACTCCAGCCTGGGTGACAGAGTGAGACTCCATCTCAAAAAAAAAAAAAAAATCACTCCACTGTAAGTCGAGTAGCACCTGTTCTGTTTTCCTTTATCAAAGCTCATAATTTATGAATTTCAGGCTTCAGTTTTTCTTATGCGGGAGGGTGATAGAGCCCTGCTAAACTTATTCCCCTATGTGCTCAGCATCTTTCTTCTTCTTGTTCTTCTCTCTCACCTGTCTGCTTTAAATAATTTACTTCCCTAATTTCCCTTTATATTGTACCGTAAGTAGAAATTTATTGTCAAAGATAGAAGACACCACCTTGGAAATGAGAAAAAAATCCTTACTTCAACAGATAAGATGCACAGAACTCCTTATGGGGTCCAGGAGTTCAAGAAGTCACAACTATTTTCAAAATAACAGTGAAGTCTTATTTGCAGAATAAGTAGTAGGTAAGACTGTTGACACTTTAGTATGAATTAAGTCGTAACATCAAACTGTATTAATAGTTATTCTACTTTTTACCACTATACACAATATCAAAAAATGTAAAATGCCTTTGATGAAGCAATAAAAATATTAATTATATCTTAATATTTGAATACAATTTTTATATCCTGGATAATGAAATGGAAAGTGTGCATAAAATGCTTTGCTGTATATTAAAGTACCATGGCTGTCTCAAGAAAAGACTTGTGTGATTGGGTGTCTAGCTGAAGCAGCTGGTTTTCTTCAGGGAACACCATTTTTATTTGAAAGAAAACCTGAGGAAAACACATGGTTCTTCAGTCTTTAACATGTGGCAGACATGTTCTCAAAGATGAACCTGTCACTTCAAGGAAAACAACTGACAGTATTTGTTAATGATAAAATTGGAGCTTTCAAGCAAAAATTAGAATTTGGAAAATGTGTATCTGTCACAATGAGCTAGACAGCTTCCTTTTACTTGAAGGGTTTCCTGGTGAGATTTGGTGATTATGTTAACAAATATGATTTTTTTGATATCATTTAATAAAATGTGTCAGTATTAACTCAGTGAACCAATATTTTCCAAATGACCAACGCATGGCAATACAAAATCACATGGCAATATGGAAATTCATTTAAAGTAAAAGATTGATAAATTTTAATCTAACAGAAAACAAAATTATGCTGCTATAATTTCAGATACCACCTGATTTGTAGATTTTGCAACTAACCTTTAGAGAATTACTGCTTATTTTGGTACAACATGAAAGAAGAATATTCACAGTGATCTGAAAAGGCTATTTTAAAACTCCTATCTTTGCCAACTACATATCTATGTCTGGATTTTCTTCATATACTTCAACCAAAACAGCATATCACAACAGACTAAATGCCAAAGCAGAGATGAGCTTCCAACTGTTTTCTATTAAGAGGTTTTCAAGAATGTAAAACAACATTGCTCTTCTTACTCTTCCTTTTGTTTCATAGAATTTATTTTTCATAAAAATGCATTATTTTCATTAGCATTTAATGGGTTTGTCACTGTAATATTAGCTAAACTAATAAATATTTTCAAATGTCTCAATTTTAATTTGTAATATGGTACATATTGATAGATAGTGCCCACATAAACAAATATTCTTTGGAGTCCCCAGTAATTTTTAAAAGTCTAAGGGGATCCTGAGACCAAAATTTTTAGAACCGTTGGATTGAACGGATAAAAGATGACAATTCAACCTTGATTTGCTATTATTTTTACATTAGCCATTACCTGAATGTTTAAATGAACCTAATTTTTAATTTTAAACACTTTAATAAATAACAAATTAAAATAATTCATTGAGCCCTTATTTTGCGCCTGCTCTTAACTAACAACTTTGTTTACACTGACTGTAGGTGATCCTCATGACATAGCTGAGAACATGTTATTCCATGCCCATTTTACAGAGAATAGAACTGCGGCTTAAGGAGTATAAATAACTGACCAAGCTCATAGCTGGTTGCTGGCAGAGCAAGTTTTGAAAGCAGCAAGCCTGTCTGGCATCAAGGATGCCATCCTAAACCCCACACCTTCTCAGTGGCTAACAGGTAATCCCATCCCATGTTCTGGTTGCACTCTAAGAGCTTGCTATACTTTATCTCATTTAATCCTAATTCTAAAGAATTAGGCAATTATTTTGCATCACTTTTTATGGTCCAGAAAACTAATGCTCTGAGAAGTGAGGTGATTTTGCCATGAGTACCACAGTTGTAGCTCACGGAGCAATGATTTGGATTTTTTGTGTGTGGGGGTTTTTTGTATATGTCCCTCTAGTACAGAGATTTGAGCTCTTCTTACCACTCAGTTTGTGGCACACTAATTTCAATTTAGCAAGATCCCTCTTATGTTTGCATTTTTTTTACTCAGCGTTTCCCCATCCACACTGCCATTAGTCACCCCTGTAAAGCTACTATTCTAATATAATTGAGATAGCTCCTCGGCTATATGTTTCTTAGAAATTTTTAATATAATTTGTGTTCTTAATTTATCTAAATGATATTATAGTATAGATACAACTCTGTTTTTTAACCCCGCACTCTTTTCATGATCGATCTACAAGTCTGTAGCTGGTTTGTGGCTCCTGATGGCTGTGTAGTATTACATCGTGCAGATCCACTCCTCTTTACTAAATATTATTATGTTTCTTCAAATCACTACTGCCTCCAGGAAGCAATAAACAACCCCAAATGTAACCTTTAATGGACCAAAAGTTTATATATATATTTTTTGTTTTATATATTTATTTATTTATTTAGAAACAAGCTCTTGCTCAGTTGCCCAGGCAGGAGTGCTGTGGCATGATCATGGCTCACTGCAGCCTCCATCTCCTGGGCTCAGGCATATCCTCCTGCCTCAGTCTCCCAAGTAGCTGGGATGACAGGCACACCTACCATGCCCAGCAATTTTTTTTTTTTTTTGTAGAGACAGGGTCCTGCTATCTTGCCCATGCTGGTCTTGAACTCGTAGCCTCAAGCCATCCTACCCACTTGGCTTCATATGTGAGGCCATGCCCAGCTCTTAATCTTTTATTTGTATTAAATGTCTTCTCTTAGTCTGTTATCCATTCGTTATTTTCGTGTAAAATTCCTTCCTCAAAGAATAATCCTTACCTTCTTTTATTTTTGTTTTTTAGAGATGGGGGTCCATCTCTAAAAGTTGAGTTGCCCAAGTTAGACTCAAACTCCTCAGCTCAAGCACCCCTCCCATTTTAGTCTCTCAGGTAGCTGGGACTATAAGCACATGCCACCATGCCCACCTAAGAATAATCATTACTTCAGATGTAGAGGAATTCATCAGTTTTTCTTGTTTATGGTTTATGATTTTTGAATCTGAGTTACATATTTTCATCCAAAAGTTACAAAGATATACTTTTGCATTTTCTTGTACTAAATTTTATATTTTGCTTTTCACATTCAGGATTGAATTTACCTGGATTTCATTTCTATATTTGATGAGTTTTATTTTTCTCCACATAGTGAACCAATTTTCCTAAGAGTTTCTACTAAGCAAACAATTTCTTATTCACTGATTTGTGGTATCACTTTTATACCAGTTCCCATAAATACCAGGATCTCTATTCTATTGCGTGGGTTCTGTTTATTATTATACCAATAGCACATTGCTTTTTAAATAATTTTATAATTTTTCTAAATAACTTGTAGAACAAGCGTGCTGCTCACCCCATCTTCAAATACGGGGGCCATTTTTTTTCTTTTCCTTTTCAAACTTTGGTTAACATAATTGGCACATTTATCTTTTCACATCCACTTGGAATCACTTGGGAAAATTTCTTTAAAAAAAAATTTTTTTTCCTCAAATTTTGCAAGAAATTGCGTTGAATGTATAGATTAATTTGGTAAGAATTGATATAAAAACAATGTTAAGTTGCCTTATCCGTGTACATGGTCTATACTTCCTATTTATTCCAGTCTTCTTTTGTTTTTTTTTAATAGTGCTTCATATTTTCCTCTATTTTTAAAAAGTTCTCCTGTGCTTTTTAAATAGGTTAATTCCTACCTACTTTATAGTTGCTGCTGTTTTGGGAAGTGGGTCTTTCTTTTTTTTAGACAGAGTCTTGCTCTGTAGCCCAGGCTGGAGTGCAGCAGCACCATCTTGGCTCACTGCAACCTTCGCTTCCTGGTTTCAAGCCGTTCTCCTGCCTCAGCCTCCCGAGCAGCTGGGATTACAGGTGCCCACCACCATGCCCAGCTAATGTTTTTTTTTTCTTTTTTTCTATTTTTACTAGAGATGGGGTTTCATCATGTTGGTCAGGCTGGTCTCAAATTCTGACCTCAGGTAATCCACCCACCTTGGCCTCCCAAAGTGTTGGGATTACAGGTGTGAACCACCACAACCGGCCAGGTCTTACTTTCTAGTAAATTTTCTGTTCAATTATTGTTCATGTAAAAAGAGGCTAATGATTCTTATAAGTTGATCTTATTTGGCAGCTAAATTTATTTTTTTAACTAATATCCAATAAATGTGTTAATTCTGATGAGGTTTCTATATAGATGATTATGTTATCTGCAGATAAAATTTTTCTGTCTTTTGTTTCTCAATCCTTAACTCTTCTTTTTCATATCTTATCATTTTAGCCAGCACCTTCAGGGTTAATGGTAAGAACATGAGGGCAGCCATCCTTATCTTAATCTTATCTAAAAAGAATGTGTATAATATTCATTATTTAAACATTTAAAAATATTAGTTTGGTGCAAAAGTAATTGCAGTTTTTGGCATTAAAAGTAATGATTGAATAAAGTCAGGAAAATATCCTTCAAATCCTTTTAAAAAAATATGTTATTCGTAGACACTGAATTTTAAGTATTTTTAATAATGATTGACATAATAATAAGATATATTTCCATTCATCTATTTTCCTAACCTGGAGGGTAAATTGAGAAATTTTATATTAAACAATATTCAAAATATTGAAAAAGCCTTCTCTCTTTTAAAATCAGTAAACTCTACTTTTTAGAGCAGTTTGAGGTTTAAGCAGAATTAAGCAGGAAGTACAGAGAGTTTCCATATCCTGCCTGTTCCCACACATACACAGCCTTCCTGCTATCAGGCACACAGTGGTCCATTTGCAGTCGATGGACCTACATTGACACATCATTATCACCCACACTTCAGAGTTTATATCAGGGTTCACCATTGGTGCTGTGTGTTCTATAGGTTTGGACAAATGCGTAACGACATGCATTCATTACTGTAATGCCGTACAGAGTTTCACCGTGGGGGTGTAGTTCAACCGGGAAACCTCGGAAGTTACAACCTAGGCCCCCCTCCCTCCGTCTCCCTTGTCCCTAAGGGAACTTGCCTTTACATTTTCCCGAGAAAGATCAGCCTTTCTCTGCCATAAGCACCTGGGGTGGAAGGAAGGCAAGACTGACCTTAAAGTTCTCTGCTCACCCCAGCTGCCACAGCTGCTGTTTTGCACCCCTAGAGGCAGAATTCCCACTAATTTTCCTCCCCTCCGGTACTTGATCCACTTCTACTACTGCCTGCTGTTTCTTTTCCTTTCCATATTCGTCTCTTCATGAATTTTTCACAGTTTTAAAGATCTGAGAGCAATCAACTCCTGTCCTGCTTTTGTTTCATCTCCAAAGCTGCTTTTGGCATCAAGAGGCAGCGTCTTATATTAGTTCTCTTCTGTCAGCCCAAGGAGAGATTTAAACCTTAGTTTGTTTGACTCCAAAACCCATGCTGTATGATGTAATAAATAAAGAGAGAATAGAGGCATTAGAGCAACTAGAATTCCAGATGCTATCTTGAATTAAGAAGCAAATAAACAATTGACTTTCCTAGAGAAATTCAAGGGCACTATTTTTTTTCTCTGACCCAGATGTAATAAAACTTCATTGTAGAAAATTTCAAAACAAGTTATTGTAAACTATAGATAACCACTATTTAAATTATGGTATATTTCCTTCCAGTCTATTTGAATAAATTTTTCAAGGCATAAGGAAAAGCAATTTACATTTTTCTCCTTAAAAAGAAAAACAGCATAAAGAAAAATCCTAGAACAGTTCAAAGGGAATCTACTTCGACCTCAAATACAGAGCCTTATCCCACTGAGACCTTGGCAAGGATAACCTCCAGCTTCTTAGAACAGTCCTATCTCATGCCAGTGATGGAACAAGTCATTCAAGATCCATGACCTATGTCAGCACAGAATAAACGTAAAAGAACCCAAAAAGTTTGGCTACTGTTAGAAGGACCTTCTGTTTTGTTCCAGAGTTCTTGGACTGTAGCAATTTCAGACCCTTAGTCCATTGCTCTGTATTTTGGAGGTTCTCCCCAGGATCTTTCCCAGGATCTCCCTTCCTGGGACCAAATTTCTTAGCACAATTGCACCTCCCAGGATTATACTTGGTTGTTAAATGGATAAACTATCTGAAAAAAAAACCAAAAAACCAAAAACAAACAAACAAAAAAAAACCTCAACATTGGCTTCAGGATTTTCTATCACTTTAGAAAAAACCTGATTCAGTATTCAATTACAATACAAAAGCAGCCACTTTTTTTTATTGTTTGCTGACCATGACTTAGATGTCAGTCACTAAGTTCACAAAAACTCAAAGGAAAACCCAAGCCTTTACTGTATGCTAGAAAGTTCACTGACAACTTTAGTACATTTTAAAGTCCTGTAACTCCACCTTAACCTCCGCTGTGGCTATGATCTAATATAAATAGACAATGAGGGAGAGGCATATAAGAAATAAGGCCCACTGATCAATGATTACATGTTGGTCTGACCTGTGTTTTTTGGCAGCTAAAATGACACGCAATAAAGTGACTTGACTGATGTAAAATTTGATGAGTTTTATTCTCATTTTTTCCATGGGAAAATGAGTTTCCAGGGATCCCAAGGCAGAGGAAACCAACCCCCCTCCTTTCTTCACGGGCTTCAGCTAATGGACTTATGTGTGATTAATGAACCTCTCGAAGTAGCTCCTTTTTTTTTCTTTTCATTTTTTTAATACCACAACTTTATTGAGATATAATTCACATCTCATACAATTCATCCACTCAAAATGTAAAATTCAACAGTTTTCAGTAATTCACAGCTGTGCAAGCCATCATTTCAGTTCGTGCTGAAACATTTTCATCATCCTCAAAAGAAATTCTGTACCCCTTAGCAGTCACTCCTCATTTTCCCCCAACCTCCTCACCCCAAGCTTAGGGAGCCATTATACTTTGTCTTTATAGGTCTGTCTATTATAGACAATTAATATAAAAGGAACTGTATAATAGATGGCCTTTCTGTCTTGCTTCTTTCATTTGGCATAGTGTTTTTGAGGTTCATCCACGTCGTAGCATGTATCAATAGTGTGTTTCTTTTTTTTGCCAAATAATATTCCATTCTATAGAAATACCATATTTTATTTATTCCTTCATTAACTGTATTCACTTTTTAGCTATCATGAATAATGCAGCTATGAACTTTCAGGTACAAGAGTTTTTGCAGGTGTATGCTTTCATTTTTCTTGGGTACATGCCTAGGAGTGGAATTGCCAGGTCATATTGAAACTCAAACTTAAACTTTTAAGGAACTGCCAGAACTCCCATCTTTGATCTGGTTAATTCCTCTCCCTCCAAAAGACATTTATCCAGAAACATCCCTACTCCTTATCAGCTCTAATTTCCCTATTTTGCCTTGTGATAGCACACAGTACTTCACAGCGATTGGTAAATTTGTGATTCTATAGTTACCTGGCTGTAGGCTCTATGAACAATATTTATGTTGTTCATCACTGGATCTCCAGCCTGTAGCACAGTATCTGATGCATAGTAGGCACTCAGTAAATACCTACTGAATGAATAAAATAAGAGTCACTATTTTCTATAAGCCTACAAAGCTGACATACTGAGATATTTTATATATTAATCACATACCTTAATTTATTTTTTAGCCTGAAATTCACCAGTCATTATATTTTTCCATTAAACTTGCTCAATAATTTTGGATTATCCAGAAATCATCAAATACACTGGCCTAGAAAATCAGGATGCATAAGGAGGGTATCACAGAGAATAAATGGTTTAGTCCTAGCTTACACCTGCAGTCATATCCATTGACACTATCACACTTTGTGTTTTTTTCTGGGAGGCAAGAGAATACAAACTACCTTATGCTATTAAGCTCTCAAGTGGTAAACCAAGATAACTAGATCCTATTGTCTTACAGGTTGGAGTTGTACATGGTAGATATGTGTTAAATATTGTTTGGTCTAAATATAATTTATTCATGTAACTATTTCTCTCATTTCAAATATTAGAGTTTATTTACTATTGTTTGTATAGATTCGCACAATTTTCCTGGAGGGCCATCTGATTAAAGATGTAGTTTCTTAAGTGTATATATGTCTTGATTCACAAATCCACTTCTAGGATGTGATTTTAAAGACATAAACCAAGGTGTGTGTGTGTGTGTATGTAAAATTTAAAAATTTTTAACTAAAAAATCACATTATATTTTACTAAGAAAACTGCCGCCACAACATTATTTGATTAAGAGGACTTTAGGAAATGCATGCTCTTAGTAGCAAAAGAAGTCATGTGAAAAACAAGCATGAATTTTCCATTGTAACTGTATGTTGTTACATAGACAGAGTGTTTAGTTCTCAAAGCTTTTCTTCCTGATTATATCAGCAAGATTCTGGAAACTTCTGGGGATGCTTCCCTGGGTGCTTAGAAAATTCCTCTTTGATTCTGATGTTTTGTTTCCTGAGGAAAGTATTTTTGAATATTAAAATATAAGAATCAAGACAAGTGTTACTGTATTAAGAGTAAAATAAGGAATTTGTATACTTTGATGATTTTCAAGTCTCTGAATCTTGAGGGTAAAGAATCCAAACGTGTTTTATTAAGTATTCAGTTGTGATTTTCTGGCTGGGTTGATAACTGTAAGTTATGACAGTGGAATAGGAATCAAATACTTCATTATGGCTCCACTTACCCTACTACCTTCATTTTGCTCTCCAATGAGGTGTGAAGTATAAGGATGTGATTAATATTGTCTACAAGGGATTCATGGTCATCTCTGACTCTCTGACTCTGACTTTCAGGTGGTCAGTTTTAGGAAGCAGAGGGAATATGTACCATCAAATTATTCATTTTGAAAGCAGAAAATTGCTGTGCAATAAGGCAATCCACCTTAAGACTGTTTAAATGAATAGTTAAAAAAAAAAAAAAAAAGCATAATTAGGACCAGTCTGAGCTCTTAGCTCTCAGCTCTCAGATCTATAGTACCTGGAAACCATGGAAGCCATCTGAATGTCTCTGAAGTAGATTTGGTTGGAAAATGAAAACATACGCCCCGACAATAGCAAATAGCATTTGGGGACTCACTGATTTGAGATTAAGTTGCCATTTAAGTGGGGCCTTTACCCCTAAGCTATCAGAACAGTGCAGCCAACAAATTTGTCTGTGAGGGGGAAGCAGAGGAAATGTATTGGGTCATTTGAAATAAAATCCCTCGCAGCTGACCCATGAGAGGTGCTGATGGCTTCCAGATGGAGTTTTGTCCAGTTCCCATTGGCCAGATGTCTGGGCCTGTCCAGCAGGATTGTTTTGTATGTAGAGTGGGGAACCATGGAAATAGCATCAGGATTGACCAAGGGCTTACCCCTGAAATAAGAAATAAGAAAATTCCAGTCAGAGGTGTGGTCTATAGCTTGAAGCTCATTCAGTGCACTGACTGGCTTTAAACTCCAGCTCCATTCCATCAGAACTCCCTGCCTTTGGGCACATTATTTAAACTCTCTGAGAATTAGTTACTTCATCTGTAAGATGGGGAGACTAAGAAGGAACACAGGCTTGCAGAATTGTTGTGAGGAATACAAGAGGTGATCCTTGTGACACTGACTCAATAGCCCTTAATAAATGATAGCCATTTATAATTATTAATTTCATTGTCATCACCTTTCTATTATACAAACATCAAGTGAGCACCTGTGCTGTGCCTGGAGCTTCACTGGGTGCCGCAAGGCAAACATGAATAGAACCTGGTCATGGTTTTCAGAAACATCAATCAATTATAGGAGAATGAGAAATAAACCACTAATTGCCCAGAGCAGATAAGTGCTGACAGGGATGTGCACACGGTGTTTCAGAAGAGGGAAGAGGAAAGTGACATTTATACCCCCCACCATTGCCATACACTGGTGTCAGGCTTGACAATGCCATCTCAATCAGTTTAAGACAGCCCCATAAAATAGCCCTATTCTTCCACTTAACAGGTGAGAAAACTGAGGCAAAAGTAGTTTGCTACGTTCACAAAGCTAGTATATGGCAAAGTTTGGTTTGTCTTGCCTTATCCTCTCTGTACTCAACCAGGCGGTCTCTTGAGCACCAAGAACGCCAGGATGACAGGTCGGAAAATGGTTCACAAATGAGGGAGAGTTTCTATTCTAGATAAATTAAGAAAAAAAAAGTTCTGCAAATGGCAAAGGGCAGGAAAATCTCATTCCCACCAGGCAATGGGAATAGTATGTTTAAAAATATGAAATCATGAAGACAATGTAGACAGACAGCTACAGTTGCTGCAATGGGTCTAGAAAATAGGCTCTGGGTATGCAGGTGGAGTCTGTGAAGAGCCAGGGGAAATGAGGAATGAGACTAGAAAAGTCAGTGGGGACTAAAGCACAAAAGGGCACTGTCCGTGATCAGAAAGTGTGAGTTTATTTGCTATGATATGTGCCTTTCATCCAGGCAGCCTCTCGGCTTAGCATGAGCCATGGGCGGACACTCATGAATTCCACTCTATAGCAGAACAGAGGGATGAGCTGGAATGAATGGGAATTAGGCACAGTTTGAAGATCCCTAACACCTCCGATTGCCTGGAGGCAAAGAAAAGTGCTCCAGTTCATGGATTCGAATGCAGTTCTTCCTAAATGCAGTGAATTCCACAAATAGAAATTAAGTGCTTACTTTGTAACATGTACAGCTTTAAGTATCAAAGGTCGATATGCATGAACACAAGAAATTCCTGTCTTCCCGGAGTTCACATCTTAGTCAAGAGACACAGAGACTAAATGTCACAACAAGTCAATCATACAGGAGGGTGTTAAGTGTCACCAAAAAAATAGGGCAGAGGAAGGGGGTGCATAGGGCTGGTCAGGGGCAGTGGTCACAATTTCAAATAGGATGATCAGGGGAGGCCTCACACACAAAGAGATATTGGAGCAAGATTTAAAGATGTGAGGAAAATTACCAAATCTAGGCAAGAGAACAACCTGGGCTAAGGCTGAGGCAGGCTCATGCCTGATGGACTTCAGGGCCAGAGTGGAGTTGTTCAGGTCTGGGACAGAGCACATGAAGGGGAGAGTGGAGAGCTTCCGGGTCAGAGGTGCCTGGTCAGAGGTGCCTGGGAGTTAAAGGAGGAGGCCATTGGTAAGTTCTGGGCAGATGAGCAAACCTGGACTGACAGGTTTCAAAAGGTGTCTCTCTGTCCTCCGTGGTGAGAGTAGACATAAATAAAAATTTAAACCAACAGTAGCTAGATGCCTCACTAAATCGATGGCTCTCAAACTTCTGGACTGTGATTCATAAGAAGGAACACATTCTACATGATGACTAGGATATATGCACACACATATGTAACTACTACAGAATTCTATAATGACACCAGTTGCTTGGTTACTCATGCTACATAGGATGAACTCTGTTGTCTTCTATCCTAGTTTAGGTTACTCTATTTCACTTTCAAAATGTCTGTTTGTCACCCAATAAATTGACTTTATGAATATATCAGTTATAATCTGCAGTTTTAAAAATGTTTGAAAAGGGATCTTTGGCCATGAGGTTGCATAATGTATATGTGGTGGTCGATAGCTGTCCTGATTCTAAATACCCTAGCTAAGGCTCAGATCCATTAGTTTGTAACATAATGGAAATAATATTAAGTCCAATATATTCTTGTGGTAGAAGCAACTGATGACAATATTTACCTTCAGGTAAATCAGAGATATAATCCCTAAACTGTGGATTAAGCTATCAGATTAGATAAACTAAGGTCAAACATTAAGTGGGAAGGAAATAAAATAAAGTGCACATTATTATGCACATTAGAAATCAGTGTGTTTAAAATACAAAGTTGAATTAAAGAATGAAATTTAAAGCCAGGTTCAGTGGCGTGCACCTGTAATCTCAGCTACATAGGAAAATCACTTGAACACCAAGAGTTTAAGACCAGCCCAGGCAACTTAGCAGACCCCATCTTGATAAAAAAAGAAAGAAAGAAATGCTAGCTTTTTCTATGACCAACATATACCATGACTAGGTATATATTTATACCTAAGTGATTTACTGAATGCTGGGTTTTGTTTTCTTTTTACTTTATCTTTCACATAGTAGGAAAATTTTCAATTACAGATAATATTTTTTGCAGCCCATAGAGTATGCCTATTAAACTGGACACTACACCCGGCACGGTGCTACTGGAGACATCCAGCCTACAGGAAAAGACTCTGCTAACATGGCTGGACCTGGAATCAGTCACTTTATAATGTATTCTCGGAGCATGTTATTTATGTAAGGTTGAGTGACCCTTTTTCAGGCTCTTAGCCACCCTTTGAACCCTTGCCCATGTATATTATCAACCTTCAGTTGATATGCTGAAATATTTGGATGCCGAGTTTATAGCAGGGACTAAAGCAGGGGGTGTCAAAACACGACAAGAAAGGCTTTTTCTTGTGTGATTTCTGGCAGGGATCAGAGTGAAAGTGATGGAAGGCTTGGGAAAAGGCCCAATCCTGTCAGTTATTCTAGCCAACTTGGCAGACTCCATAGGTTTAGAGAGTTCAGATGAGTTTTGTGTCCATAAACCTTTGAATACTTATAGAGGAACTAATCTTCCTGTCTGAGATTTTCTGAGGTTCAACACATCTCATTGCTCTGGAGCCAAACTTCTAGCTACAATCAGATCCTTCTCTTTCCCAAAAACAGCAACACGAAAGGCATTGAGCTCTGGTTGCCTGTGCCAAACCTAAACTCACAGAAAATGGCAAAAACGTTGATAGACTGTGTGCTGCACCCTACCTGGATAAAGACTCTTATTACTACCTCAACTTATTACAACATCTGAAGTGTTTTGTTTTTCTGTTTTTGTATTTTTAAAGCTGAGTGCTAACACAAACGTTTTAAATGTAAAAATTTCTACTTTGCCCCAGGAAGTTATAGACTAATTTTTAGTATTCTTTCTAAGGGAGAAGAGTATTTATTGATTTGTGTTTCATAAGTGAAGAGCGTGTGTGTATGTGTAAAATAATTTATGATTTACATATACTCTAAAGCTACTTAGTAGTTAAAAATTTCATGATTCGGTTTTTTATGTCTGTCACATAATTTGTTCTAGATAAGCCCTTAATAAAAATCAAGATTTTTCCAGAGAAACCACACTATCTGGCAGCCTGTAATACCAAGTAAAGAAGGAAAGGTTCTAATAAGGAATCTGAGCTTTTTACTAGATTCATTGTTTTTATGTTATGCAGATCTCGAATATTCTTCCCAGGCCTTTGTAGAGGTCTGTGCAAGTCTCCACATAGATCTAAATTATCTCCAATATACACATTTCCTTGAGAACGTTCTTATTGAAACCACATTTTCAACCTTAAGTCCCTGGTGTTAGTGTGCCTACGATGCTGGCTCAGGACCAGAAATATGTCTCACATATTACTGCCACATTTCCTGAGTGAATTCAGGGTTCCAGTTGCAGGCTGAATTTTCTCTGAACTGTAGATACATTCAAGAAAGGCCACGTCTTATACAATAACCAGAGAATGCTGGCAGGCACACTTCCAGGAAGCATGTTTTGTAGGCCCACTGCTACCACAGGGTCCTCTGGGTATGTGTATCCTCCAGCTTGGTCGGCAGGCCAGTTGGCATTCATTCTATAATACATCCCAAATGTACAAGTAAGTCACCAGAAGTGGCCCCTCATGAATAAGAGAACATTAGCTGAGGGGAGAAAAGTCAAGAGGAAAGACAACTTATAGGTGTTTCTTTATTTCCTATATCCAGAGTCCCTCACCCAATGTCTAACATCAATCTTCCCCATTGCAAATATTGATAATGTGAACACCCAGAAAGAATGTAATATGCTTCAAACACCTAACAGAGATCAAATCAAAGAATAAGAAATACACTCTCATGTCATAATTGTGCAAAGCTAGTTTTCACCACTGTATCACTGATCCAATAAAAAGAGAGCCCTATTATGTTCTAACCACTCAGTATTTGTGTTTGTCTCTTTCAGCTTTTTCTTAGATAGCTTTCTAACGTGTTTGTGGGTTTTGACAATACTTGAGACTGTATCAATAGGAACTAGCACCTATTAATTTCAATTTAAAATAAAACTCACCATAGGAAACGAAATTGCAAAACTAGTTTTTCGTATTGGAATAATCTCTGTAATTTTTAACGGATGTCAGTGTACCCCACTTGTGGATAATGATTAGAAGGCATTTAAAGGCTTCGCTTTCCAACCCCAGATTTCCAAGGGCCACTTATACAGAATCTCATGAACATTCTTACGATGGCCTCTGTACAAACAAACGAAATGAAATAATGCCCTACCTTGTAGGAGATTGTATTTTAAACTTTTTACTCAAATTGATAAAGATAAATTCAGAACTCTTACTAGAAAAAATAATAAACATTCACCCCATTTATAATGTAGGACACCTAAATATTATTTCCATGGGTCTTTGCTCTTACTGAACTGAACAATCTCAAGGGTACCTACACATCTACATTTTATTGTGGGGAGGGGTAATATGGACTGTTTTTAGACTAAAAAGCCTTCCAGACCCAAAAGAATAAAACTCTAATGGCACCATTCCTGAAACTGGGGCAGGCAGTTAGGCAGAGATGGGGGTAGAGAAAAAGCCACAGTCCTCTCTGCCAGAGAACAGGCACATCTGTCCACTGGAAAGGTCAGCTGCGTCTGTTCTCTGGCAAAGAGGACTGTGGCTTTTCCTAACCCCCATCCCCATTCCGTGGAACCAAAGCCAGCTCCTAGGAGCATACCAGGCACTTAATGAACAACTTCATTATTCTTTCAGGAGAGCACTAGCCACAAATCTAAGGAGTTTGGAGAAGAATTTTCCTTGGATCTATTTTAGTATTTTTTCTTCCAGGCTTAAATATGGATAGACAAGATGGTTCCTCATTCAGTCAGAAGAATGCACGTCAGCCCACAGTGGAGCATCAGTGTGGCACATTCTTTCCTATTGGAGACCATAGGTTGGGAAGAGAGAGTCGTGAAACAGAGACAGTCCTGCCCAAGAGAGGCCTGGCAAATTGCTCTGCTTTTCCCACTAAAATCCTAGGGTGTGATTGATTTCCCTACTCCTGGTACTTACTCAGCAGATCACCAAACTCATGTTTTATTATGAGGAAAAAGAAGCACTATGATAATTTAAATTCCATGGATATATCCATGTATAAGGAAGGCAAGGCTATCCAGAAGGAAAATAATGCAGTGATTGTCTACTAGTGGAAAGGGTATGTTTTCTCCATCCACAGACGCTGCAGCAATAATGAGAGACAGTACCTTAATAACCCAGGGCTCAGTTCCCAATAAGACTTTGATAGTGATCTGGCTCAATGCACATCAGCATTCAATTGTGCTGAGCATTAAGAGCTTAGGTGCACACAGCATATACTAATGAAACATTCCCAGGCTCCCTGCCCTCGAGAACACACTTTCTGTAGAGACATAGTGGGCACACTTCTCTTTTATGATTTACTATTTTTAATTTGTTTTGCTGTTGTGAATAATGACTGGGAGCCAGAGGGGTAGATGAAGGGGAACATTGAACATGCATATACCTATTATGACTTACACCTATTTGGGGTTAGATTTCTCACTATTACTTCCTTTATTTTATCTTATAAGAATTTTTATTTTGAAAAGATTGGGTATTACTTACAAAGTAATAATACCTACCGGGTTTTCTGCATCAGATTCTATACCAGTTAGTAGGAAGAGAGAGAGAGAACGACCAAGGGCATGAGCAGGAAAACAATGAATTTGAACTCTAGTAAGACGGAGAGGAAAAAACTACCTTACAGAAGTGGATTAGAAAGCCTTCACAGTGAATACCACAGAAGTCTGGCTTTCCTAGGCTGAAGAGGTGATAGTGGACTATGGGCCAAGCTCTGACGACATGATTGTGGTATACAACAAAACATGAAACTCCTTCTCCCAAGAGTGAGACTGAGCCAACCTTAGAAGTTGAGTTATTGTGATTATGTAATTTCAGAAAAAATGACACACCGAACTTTTAAAACAAAAGTATAAGAAAAAAGAGAGACAGAAAGAAAAAGGATGACATGACAAGAGAACAAAAGAGAAAAATAGGAGATAAAATCATTCCCTATGTCTAAGACAGCGTTTGCCTTGATCTTCATGGTAGATGAGCAATTTTTCAAACCCAGTGTTTCATGGGGAGTTACAGTTCTGCCTCTGGAGACCCCAAAGGAGGTGGAGCCAAGGTGGCAGAGGAAGTGGAATGAGTTTCCAGGTCCAGGCTACACTGCTTCTCAAATAACAGTTTCTACTGTAGATGTAACTGGTTCTCAGAAAATTATTTGGCGTCTGGGGCATAAGACAGTTTGAAAACCACCTTCTAAGTTATCATACCTTATGGTGCTATTTAGTATGATTTTTCAGATGATATTCATGATGGGGCCTCCTTGACATTCCTTCAAGTCAAGTGAAAAAAATTAGAAGGCTTAATGCCTCAATCAACTTGTCTCTTTCATCTCCCGTAATACCCCACTGCAAGAGTGTATTAACCTAGGCAACCGGCATAGTGTCAATTTCTTTGCTTCTCTTGGAAGGCCATAACTGTCAGTGGAAATTATTTTAGTTATGTCAGCTCTGCAGAGGAAAGTACAAAAAATGGGGAATCGAAGTCCCTGGAGTTCTATGTTTGTCTCAGTCTTCAACTTGCTTCCTCAAGAGATGATACGTGGATCCTTTTTATATGCCGGGTTCCTAAAGAAGCCCTGCCACCACCACCAACTTCCCATCTTTGCAGTTCCTTCACCCAACCCCACAGAACAGCTACTTGTCTTAATTACTTCTCATAGGTATCTTTCTCTTATACTTTCATGGTAAATTTCAGGCATTGCCACGAAATTTACCAAATTTCAGATTCAGTTACCAAACCTAGTTTAAATGGAAACATTTTTCACTGTAACTCAAACTTAAATCCTTAAGACTTAGAGAACTTGTAAATGATAACATTGGCCAGAATCAATTCATGTGATAGGGAAGGGAATACTCCAAATCTCCTTGTTTTTTTTGAACTAGATAGTTTACTATCCCTTGAAGTAAATACTCCTAATCCACTATATTTAAGTGTGATTGAGATGTCTCAAAATCCTATGCATTTTGACATTTCTAATTCTTAATAGATTTATAACTCATTTATGTGCTATAATTAGAGTTTTATACTTCTAAGTCAAAAACATTCATCAATTTTTATGTCCTTGCACCAGAATGTCTACATATAATAGAATTGCTTAGAAACCCCTAGATCTTTGCTAATCATATTAGTAAATTCTTCCTTGGTACCCTATCTTATATGGCAACAACATGTGTTTCAAATTTCGGCCACTCATAAGTTATTTCTTACAGAAGAAAGAGTGCATTGCACATGTCTAAATGATGAGCATATGTTAGCACACAGACATACACATGAGTGTACTTTGAGTCAAAGTCTGCTATTGGGACTGTAACCCCTCTGCCCAGTGAAAGTTATAGATGTGCATTTGAGGACTGACTCTTCTAATTCACATAATTAATAAAGCTTGCTTAAAATGGAAGGCTATATTGCTATATTTATTTATAGTGTTGCCATCTTAACTAATAGACTCATTTACTATTCTTGAATTCAAGTTGTGGCTTTCTATCTCTTGGAAGTTTTCAGTCCAAATCAATTACAGCTTGTGATCACTATGCCCTTGTTTGCTGTAGTAATAATGTGCCCAGTTGCAATGTTTCTTTGCAGTACTAGAGACACCATACCAGAAAATATTTACCTTCAGTGAAGTTTCATAATTCCTTTGGATACCAGCTAAATCCGACAACCTGCTGTACAATGTTGAAATTTCAAGTGTTTTCTATTCTGAAAAAAATAGGAAATATAGAAAGATGACTATATAAATCTAATCAAGACTTGGTATGATTCTTAAGCAAATAATTTCTATTTAGCATACTATGTGCCCCTGGTTTATAATTTTACAAGAAAAGAAGGGATATTTGTGTTTGGCCAAGGGTGGTTTAAATGTAGATACTTAATGAAGAGCAGCCTTATACTAATAGCTGCTTATCCTGGAACCCAGTGATGCTTGTTTCCTGAAATTCACATTGGCAACATTACTTTTGATAACCAACAGCTGCTGTAGTAACAAAGACCTGGGAGCAGAGATCATTCACCCAGTAAGTTCTGTGAGTTGAATTGTGGCCTCTAAAAAGATACGTCCAGGCCCTAAACCCTATAACCTGTAAATGTGACCTTATTTGGGAAAAAAATCTAAACAAACCTAAGTAAGTTAAAAATCTTGAGATGGGGTCATCTTGGATTATGTACTTGAACCCTAATCTAATGACAAATATCCAGAAAAGACAGAGGGAGATTGAAGGCAAACAGAAGAGAGAGGAGGTGGTCCACAGCAGAAGACCCTGTGAAGACTGAGGCAGACTGGAGTGAAGGGCCACAAATCAGGGAATGCCTGAAGCCACCAGAAGCTGCAGGGGATAAGAAAAGAATCCCCCTAGAGACTTTGGAGTCAGCATAATCCCTTGGACACCTTGTTTTTGGACTTCTGGCCTCTGGAACTGTGAGAGAATACTTTTTTTTGTTTCAAGCTACCAAATTCATGATAAATTGTGATGGCAGCTGCAGAAAATTAATGCACCATGACTCGCAAGCCCTTCTGAAACAGCAGATAAAAATACAGAATCATTGAGTGTCAATAAATGTTACCTTTCAGTTTGGAGAGGAAAAGCAAGCCTGAGCTGTAAGTGTAAGGCTGGAAAATGTTTTATGAACAGTACAGAATTGACAGTGTGATAGGCTGTTCTATTTCAAGCTAGGAGGATATGACATATAGACAACCAAAGAAGGAAGCCAAAGGCAGATAACCAAACTGGAAGAAAGTTTAACATCATAAGTCAGACATACTGAATCATTAGGACAAAATATTTTTATAGATCGATTGAGCTATAACTAAAAACACTGAATAGAGAAAAATCTTATAAAATCTTCATATACAAGATTGAATTATTGAATGAATTAGCACATTTCCAATAAAGTGTGAAAAGGAGTGAAGGGGATTCCCAGTGTGTCTGATTCCGTCCTCTGATAGGGTTTCCTTAAATAGATACACAGGCTCCTTGTGGGTTGATCCCGTGTACATCTGCTTACAGACTGTATTCTGGGGGTTCTACTGATATAGGCACAAACTCCAAAACTCAACATGCATTTTATTGTTTGTATTGTTCTGTTCATTTTTTTAAAAATAATTTTTAGTTCAGGCCGGGCGTGGTGACTCACGCCTGTAATCCCAGCACTTTGGGAGGCCGAGGCGGGCAGATCAGAAGGTCAGGAGATCGAGACCATCCTGGCTAGCACAGTGAAACCCTGTCTCTACTAAAAATACAAAAAATTAACTGGGCGTGCTGGCATGCATCTGTAACCCCAGCTACTCAGGAGGCTAAAGTAGGAGAATCGCTTGAACAGGGAGGTGGAGGTTGCAGTGAGCGGAGATCGCACCATTGCACTCCAGCCTGGACAACCAGGGCGAAACTCTGTCTAAAACGAAAAAAAAAATTTTTTTAGTTCAAACAGTTCTGTTTTTGATTCTGTACCATGATTTCTCATCAATTGTGAATGAAGGCAAGTGTCTTTTTTTTTTTTTTTTTTCCTTTTTGAGACGGCATTCTGCTCTTGTTGCCCAGGCTGAAGTGCAATGGCATGATCTCGGCTCACTGCAGCCTCCACCTCCTGGGTTGAATCGATTCTCCTGCCTCAGCATCCAGAGTAGCTGGGACTACAGGTATCTGCCACCATGTTTGGCTAATTTTTTTTTCTTTTTTTTTTTTTTTTTTTGTATTTTTAATAGAGACGAGGTTTCCCATATTGGCTAGGCTGGTCTAGAACTCCTGACATTGTGATCTGCCCGCCTCAGCCTCCCAAAGTGTTGGGATTACAGGCATAAGCCACTGCACCTGGCTTCGAGCCCATTTTTAAGTCCCACTCAGCCCCTCCTCTCACAGTTGTCTTTAAGAGCCAAGAGATGGTGATCACACAGAGCCCCTCTCTCTTTTCTCTTCCCCTGCTGCTGCACTATGAGTAGCTTGGATAGGAATTCTCTGACCAAATGATCCCAGATCACTTCTACGAGAGCCTCTTCTCTGTCTATCCTCTCTAGGATAACCTGTGTAAGACTTGTCTATACCTCTAGGCTTAAAAGATGGCTAAGGAGCAAGGTCAAGGGTGTGGCTGTATATCTCTATTTTCCCTCTTGCCCTGGCCCCAGAACTGTTAGAGACTGATCTGTGCTTCCCATGTCATCCAGAGAAAAGTCATAGCTTTTAAAGTCCTCCAAAGCTATATCATATTTGTTCCACCCCCCTGTCTCTCCAACCTCACCTGCTGCAGGCTTCTGAGCCTCCTTGTTGTTCTGGGATACTTAGACAGCTTTGTATCTCCGGGCCTTCACACTAGCAATTCCCTCTGCCTGGGATTCTCCCTCCATCTCTTTTCCCTATACTGTTTTGCTTCCTAGCACATTATCATCTTATAATATGCCATATTATATACTAATATAATATTGTACATAAATAACATAATGCTAATGTGTAATTTTCAAAAAGGTAAAACCATGAGTCTCATACAAATATAAAATAAAAACAAGTCAAGTATTTTATTTTGTTTATTAACTAAAGAGTGAATCAGTAAGATGTTAAATCTGGTTCATTGAGATTTATATTCCTTTCTTGACAAAATCAATGTTCATTCTATGCCCAGGAAGCATTTGCTTTGCTATGGATAGGAAATTATGCATTCTTATCAGTTTCTATAGTTGTAAAATAGCCCAGTCAATCAAAAACAGTTCAAGGTGAACACCTTATAGATTCCGATAAACTCTGGGGTAGATAAGGCATTCTGCTGAGAGGAGAGCCAGTGATTCATTTTACCCAGGCTTGTCTTGGACACATTAAGTTTTGCCAATAACTATATACTCATATTCCATATTAGTATACTAACTAGTATATAGCATATTAAAATATAACTAACTTGCTATATTAGAATGTAAGTTCCTCAAAGACATACGTTTTCATACTTCCTTTCATTGCTATATCTCTAGTGTCTTGAACACTGGCTGGGACATCGTATTTAGTAAATTCTTGTTGAATAAATGAATTAAAAACTTCATCAGTACATGCAATAGCTGTATAGAAATAAAGGCGTCTAAATCCACACGGAGAAAAACATGGTTATCCCAAAATGTAGCATAGTCTTTGAGATGTACTTCGTATGAAATTTGCCATCACATTATGCTTTAAGTAGAATGCTTAACTGCATATCTTCAGCTTTCTTCAAGGCTCCAGTCAATCATCAAAACAATAAGTAGCTTCTTATATTACATTTACATAATAAACATACTCATAGCGATTTTTTGAAAGCCCCCAAAGTAAATTCAAGTTTCTACCTACTGGAAAAAACAAACAAACAAACAAACAAAACAAATAAAACTGCTGGCTTGTTTTCCTCCCCACATTTTCAAAAATCTTGGGATCTAGAAGGCCAGGGGGCCTAATTAGAAATAAACTTTTTATATATTTCAGTGGACATTTAGGAACACAGAAGTTTTCCATAAAGAAATTTATTATTTTTAATTTTTAGCTGAGCCCAGCCTACAAAATCTTTGTAAAAGAACATGAAAGAAGGACAAGCCTAGTTATGATACGTTTTATGCTTGACCAAAAGGGCTCTTCAGTTCAATTATTTGGTTTCCAGGTCAGAATTTCAGTGGGTCTCTTTTTCCTGTTCTTGGGTTGTCTCAAGGGTAGACCAGCTGTTTTTACCAATCTCATTAGTAAGTATTTTTAAAAAGAAACCCCTCTTAAAAGTTCATCCATGCTCTTGCAATCTCAAAAACAAAATTTAAAGACATTCTTCTAGAAAGCAGCCATATCAAACCCTTTACTCATCTAAATTGCTTATGCATTCATTGAATGCAAAAATTAAAGATCTGGCTAGTTAAAATCCTACTGTATAAGGAAGTTGAAACTTTCTAAGCTTCTATGCAAACTGGAATTTGGTAATATTGAGTTCCACCCCCAAAAAGATACTCTGAAGACAATATGTAGGAGAAAAGAAAACAAATGTATAAATTTACTGAGTGTTTATCATGTTCCTGATGGTGTGCTAGCAATTTTCAAACACTTTTTATTTCATTTTCACAATATTCCTATGAGGAAGTTATTATCATCCTCAACGTCATCACCATCTTTGTACAGCTCATCCTCAAATAACATCCCTTCTTTCAATGCGGTCTTGTTATGAGGTCATAACACATTGTTTTGTTCTAATACTAACTGTGAGGTTTGCACATTCTTCCCATGTCTGTTGTAGCTTTTCTTCAGGCCCTCCAGTTCCTTCCCATATCCCAAAGATATGCACGTTGGGTGAATTGGTGTGTCTAAAGTGTCCTAGTGTGAGTGTGGGTGGGTGTGTGAGTGAGCCCTGAGATCGGAGGCATCTTGTCCAGGGCAGGTTACCACCTTGTGCCCTGAGCTGCTGGGATACACTCCAGCCACCTGAGACCCTGAACTAAAATAATTGGGTAAATATAATAATTATCTTACTTGTTTTAATTAATCTTTCCTAAATGTATGTATTGCTCACATTTATTTCAATGTTTAATATTAGAAGTATTTTGGTCTCTATCTAGAAGTTTGGTGATATTTGTGTGACCAGAAATATGTCATAATAACTTAAGTTTTGTTTATATCAATTTGCTTATGGGAAAATTGGTTTTCTTATAGTTGATTCTCTTAAAGTTGCAGATTCCAAGAAACTTCTATGTATATGTATAGTTTCCTCATATACATATAAGGACTTACAGTATATGAGGAAATTGCAGCTTATAATATCAAATAACTTGGCCAATAAAGTCACAGAGCTAGGGTGGAACCCAGGCAGGGTTCAGAACTAGGGGTCTGAGGCTCTTATCTTTTTGCTCGTTACAACTGGCAAGCTGCAACCCATATCATTTTATTCTCTTCTGTTTTATTCTGTGCTCTGTAAATTGGCAATGAGGTTTAAAGTACTGCAGGAAGGAGAAATACAAATGGAAAAGATTTTAATCATACTCATATTTAGAATATACATGTTCGAGATGTTACCATTACCCATTGTCAATGCGTAGAAACGGTATCCAGTGAACTTCTCATTAGGACTACAAATACTGATTGATGGGTGCCACAATCAATCTGATCTGGAAACCAAGTAATTGAACAGAGGATTCCTTCTGGCCAAACATAAAATGTATCAAAACTAGACTTGTTCTTCTTTCATGTTCTCTTACAAAGATTTTGTAAGCTGGGCTCCACTAAAAATTAAAAATAATAAGTTTCTTTATGAAAAACATCCTGTGTCCCTAAAACCTTTGATAGGTGCCACCATCAAAGGTTTTTTCCCTGGAAATTTCTTAATTCCTCTTATTCAGTTAAAAAGGGCTTTGCCAGTAGAATTTGTAATTATGTTGAATCACATAAAGGAGTACATGAAGAAGTTTCTTGACTGGCTTCTAAACAAAATAGCAATGTGGCGGTGGACGATTCTCGTGTGTATATCTCAGTTTTTGCTGGTGAGCATAATTCTTTTACTTGGCTTCACTGGGCAGTTGAAAGAACACAATGAGGTAGAAAATAAGAAAATGCTTTCCAAAATCTGATTTTAAAAATTGTTGAATGATACCATCATAAAACATAGTACAACACAAAAATCCCTGTTTTCAACTTGTCTTTCCCTCTCATCAGTGAGCTGTGTACCACTGTCACCTATGGTTGAAGTGGTTCCTCCCTGTGAGGACAGCAGCAGGGAGAAGAGGGTATAAACCTTCCACAGTGAATCCTCACAAAAGCACCGAGAACTCAGTGTTGTTCCTATTTTATAAGTGAGAGAACTAAAGGCCAGAAATTCCAAATCACTGGTTCAAGTTTATTTAAGTGAGTCTCAATCTTTTACCACCAACCTCTAAGCTGTATGTGCATTTTCTCATGCCATATCCTGTGATTCTGGAGGTTACACTCCAGAATTCACACATCTATACATAAAAGTCCTTGATGAAATGATATAACTTCCTGATAGATTCTCCTCTGCCACTTCCCAGATAGAACTGATTTATTAAGACAAGGGAATTGCAATGGAAAAGAGTTTAATACATGTAGAGATGGCTAAACAGGAGACTGGAGTTGTATTATTACTCAGATCAGCCTCTCTAAAAATGTGGAGGCTAGAGTTTTTTTTAAAGATAGTTTGGTGGACAGGGGGCTAGAGAATGGATGGTGCTGATTGGTAGGGGATGCAATCATAGAGGTGTGAAAAATGGTCCTCGTGTGCTGAGTCTGTTCCTGGGTGGGGCAGGACTGGCCTGGACAACACAGGACTGGTTGTCATGAGTCATGGGTCCGAGTAGAGCCATCCAGTTGTCGGAAATGCAGTGTGAAAAGACATCTCAAAAGGCCAATCTTAGGCTCTATTAGATTAGTGTAGAAGTAATCAAGGTTTTAGCCATTATGGCAAAAATCGCAAATACTTTTCCACCAACCTAATAAAATAGTGATTATTTACAGAAGTAATTGGAGAAATTAAAAATCTCTTGACTTCCATAGCAATGGCTGGTAAGCCACCAACATCTTAGTAGAATTCAGGACCCTCTTCATCCTCCTAAACTTTTGGTCTTTTATTAGTTTTATGAAGGTAGTTTAGTTTGGGAAAAGACAATTATCATTTAAACAATAAACTAAATGTCTCCCAAAGTTAGTTTGTCCCATACTCAGAAAAGACCATGGGTAGTTTTGAGATTAAAGGCAAGATAGAGTTAGTTATGGCAGATCTTTTTCATGGTCATAATTTTTGCAAAGTTGGTCTCAGTGACAGGGTTTAGACAGTGCCCCAGACTGGGAGACCCTGCCACCTCCAATTGCTGCAGCCATGCCTTGGAGGTAGAGAGACTGGGGGTGCCTGGGAAGACAGCCTCTTTCATTTGGAAGGTATAGCACATCCAACCTCTGACAGGCACTATCTGCTTCACTTAAGTGAGTTTGTCTGGTTATCTAGCTGTTTCCCACTGTCTCAAAGGAAAGATAAAGCGACCATTAGTTCTTAATCAGCAAGGAGTTCAGAAAGGCCAGAACTTGGAGTAAACTTCACCTAAACCCATCTATGAATTCAACAGCCTATGTTCACTCCTGAAGCTTATTAGTTTGTGATCGTGGTAGGTAAATTTATAGGAGGATCTGTGAAGAAGAGAGACTCCATATTAAACACATAGCTGGAAATTGCTTAGCTTACACTTAAAAGAAAGTTTAAAAATTTGGTTTGGATGAAACAAATGTGTCTCCTGAGAGTTTCAAGTGCCTCTTTCTTTCATTTTACCAAATGAATCACATGACTGGACGAGACAAAGATATCCCAAGTCATATTGGTTATGATGAAATGTTATAAGACAAAACAAAAGAGACCAAGAGTTGACAGAAAATCTTTTCCTTTCATAAAAATATGGAAGCAACAAAGAGAGATGAATGCAAAACAGTTGTGGCCATTTGAAAATCTGGTTTTGTCTATAATGCCCATGGGCACAGATCCGTGTTTTAGAATAAATCTGAACATTTACCTGAGCCTCCGTTTAGGTCCACTGCTATTTGTTCTGCCTGTTTTTATCGTGATTTAAGCTTCATATTTTATTGTGCAGAAGGACTATGTGGCAGGCTAATGGTCTAAATACCTATGTCTCATTTCATAAATATTTATTGCCAACTGGTACACTTGTATCTTTGAAGTCACAGGCGTGGCCCACCAGAAGCCCATACCTCCCTCCTCCAGCCTGTGGAGGATTATTTTCCCAGCACTCTTGTTTACATCAGAATAGCTTCAATGTGGAGTAATTTTTTAAAAAAATCTACATCTTCTCATGTCACTCATCTTTGCTTTGTTATATTTTTTTCCCTCTTTCACCTTACATGTCATGCTGTGAAGGCCACAAGTAATAAACCAAACAACCTAATCTGTGCTGCACTTGAATTAAAGCATTGGTGCAGGATGAGCTAACTGATTATTCATAACCTGCCTGGGGTTGCTGCAAAGGGCCTAGGGGAGAGAAATGAACAAAATTCAGAAGAAAAGTTCGGCATAAAAGTGTCTCCATCATGGATAAAAGATCAGCATAAAAGATCATGGAGAATCTCCAGCATCAAACTGAAACCCCTGGACACAATTCTATTGGTAATTAAGAGCCACTGGAAGTTCTGAAGCAGGAGAACTGCATGGATAAACATCGCTTCAAGAAAATGAATCAGGCAGTGTACATGAACGACTGCTGCAGACTGGAGGAGGAAGGATCAATTAGGAGGCAACTTCGATAACACCGATGAAAGGGGATGCAGACCTGGACATGAGTACAGGTCTCCTAGTATTTAAGATCCAGATGATGACGGTGGAAATAGATAGGAAGGTGCTGATGGGAGAGATAGCAATCATAGAGTTGATGACATTTGGAACTATTGGGTATAGGGTAAAGGTGAGTAACCATACAGGACAGAAAAAAAATGTGGAACAATAGTGAATAGAAAAATGGGCCAGGTGCAGTGGCTCATCCCAGCACTTTGGGAGGCCAAGGTGGGTGGATCACCTGAGATCAGGAGTTTGAGACCAGCCTGGTCAACATGGTGAAACCCCGTCTCTACTAAAAATACAAAAAATTGACTAGGAGTGGTGGCAGTTTCCTGTAATTCCAGCTACTCACTCAGGAGTCTGAAGCAGGAGAATCCCTTGAACCTAAAAGGTGAAGGTTGCAGTGAGCCAAGATCGTGCCATTGCACTCCAGCCTAGGCAACAGAGCAAGACTCTGTCAAAAAAAAAAGAAAGAAAGAGAAAGAAAGAAAGAAAGAAAGAAAGAAAGAAAGAAAGAAAGAAAGAAAGAAAGAAAGAAAGAGAGAGAGAGAAGGAGAGAAAGAAAGAAAGAGAAAGAAAGGAAAAGAAAAATGAAGGTCATATTAAGTTTCAAACATGTAAGAGGAGAATGTTTAGAACAGAAGATGATAGAAATTACTGGAGCCTGAATATGCTGAATGACACCCACTGAGGTAATGGGTGTGAAAGGAAAGGCAGGCACAGTTGAGAACTTAGCTGGCTAAGATATGGCAGGTGAGGGAAAGAAAGCACACAGGAATAGCTCCTGGTTTCCAGCTTGGATGGCCATGTGGTAACAACAACCAGGATAGAGTAAAAAGAGGAGGAGTGTTAAAGTGCTAAGGAGCAAGGAGTGAGCCCATACATTTATGTTTAATTTAAGCTTTTCATGGGCTGTCCAGGTGAAAACATTCAATAAGGCTAACTCACTTGCCAGAGCTCTTTGGACAGATCTAGTTGAGCAATATGGATTTGGGAGTGGTAACAAGAAATTTAAAATCCCATTCAGAGGAACAGAGTTCTCCTTTTGGGTAGATGGAGTAGACTTACTTTTTCCTCTTCCTCCCACTAAGCAGAACTAAAAACCCTGGACATTATGTATGAAATAAACACAAGAAGACTTTGAAGGATGGGAAAAAGCATGCAGAACTACTGGAAACTTAGGACGAGAGGAACAACATAATGATGGGTTCTCTGGGTTTGTTTGTTTGTTTTCTAGATCTCAGACCTGAAGCTGAAGAAGTTGGCAATCTGGAAACAACAACATACACAGACAAAAAAGCCCAACAAAGCCTGTTTTTTTTTCTAATCAAAGGACCAGGAAGGGGTGGCCTAGCAAGCCAGAAACCTGTAGGCAATGACTGCTCTACTCCATCCAGCAAAGCACCACAGAAAAAAACTGTAGTCCCAACTCGACTCACACTACCTAAGGCCAAATGGACTCCCTACCAGGTGCAGCTGGCCTGTGGGGTCTCCTCTCACTCTCAGGATACCAGAGTGAACCATGGTGAGTGACCAAGTACAGGGAAAGGAAAATAGTCTTTCCCAAATCCTGTACCTCTGACATCAGATACCTCTGCCCCAAGTCTTTAGGAGCATTCATCCAATCCAGCTCACCCAATAGTTCAAATGCATAACTACTTTAAAAAAAAAAACACATTTTAGAGGCTGTGTTTCTTAACAAAATGACCAGTCTCTTGATCCTCAGCTTATAAGACAGCACAAGAATTTCCTTTTGGGCCTTCCATGTCCTCTCCTCTGTTCTCTTCATTTAATCTCTCAATGCTGGAGTCATGGCCTGTTTGCTAGACTTACTTCATTTCTACCTTCTAGTCAAAATGAACTCTTCTAACTTCCTAACCAGAAGCTGTCATCTGTTGTGGGCTTAATTTTAACAACTTCCCCAGCCCTGACTTGCCTTACAGCAAACCTGGAAGGCTCTGAGACTCTGGATCGAATCTCCAGGAAGTTTCTGGTTGATCTCTCTCCTGATGATAGACATCAAGACCTTTCTTCATATTTCTAAAGAGAATCACTCATCCACGCCCACAGATTTGACTCTTTCCTCTTGCCCCCACCATGCCACCATGTTCCTCTCTTGTTCAAAAGCCTTCCAGCAGTTTATTTCATCCATTTACTTCAGTCTGAGTTGATATACACAATATTTATTTTCTTCTCTATCTTGCCTTTTCTGGAAGCATACAGTTCCACGGTACTCAGTAGATAATGAACTTAGGATGCAGATAGGTCTGCTCTAGGTACGTATCTCTGCCACACACAAGCTGGATGACTTTGGCAAGCTTAATAAAGATATTGCTAATTAAAATCTTTAGAATGATAAGGTCAACTATGATTGTGGGTCTTGAACTTTACAAACCTTATATCTAAACTACAATAACTCACAAGGAAGGTATTATTATCTAAAATTTACAAATAAGAAATGAGACTTAAAGGGTTTGGAGGGAGGCTTCAGTTCCCCACTTCAGGTGCCTCTCCACAAGGTCTCTCATAAGACAGCATCTTGCTTCCCCCCAGGGGAACACACACTCAGAGAGAGAGAGAAAAAAAATGGAGAGAAAAAGTGGAACAGAGCAGTTACAAGAAAGGGGTCATGATTCAGACCCCAAAAGAGGGTTATTGCATCTCACACAATAAATAATTCAGGGCAAGTCCACAGTGCAAAGTAAAAACAAGTTTATTAAGAAAGAAAAGGGGTGAAAGGACAGCTACTCTATAGACATAGTAGGGCGTTCCTGAAAGTAAGAGGAGGAATGCATCCACCCTAGGTACAATGCTTCCATCAATGGGGAGATATGTTCTTCTACAAACGTTGTGATAAAGGGTTACTTTTCTTAATTACTATACTTTGCAAGATTCAATACTATTAACTTTAAAGCAAAATTAGGAATGCCTTTGTCATCTAGATATCGGGATATCTGGACACTCTCAAGTCTGGGTCTGTTTAGTAAGCATTATTAATTTGTTCCCTTAACCGTGAACATCTAGAGGCTAGGAATGCCTCACTTTTCTAAGAATGCAGCCCAGCAGGTCTCAGCCTCATTTTCCTAGCCCTCACTCAAGATGGAGTCTCTCTAATTCGAACACCTCTGACAAAGCCACAGGGTCTTTTTTAATCTAATCTCAGAACTGACATGCTGTCCTGCTGCAACATCTTATTGGCCACACACACCAACCTGATAAGACGTGAGATGTGGGAGGGGAGGACACATGAGTGTGGTACAGGAAGCAAGGGTTGGTGGGGGCTTTGCTAGAGGCTGGCTGCCAAAGCAAAATCAGGACTGGTAGATGCTCCTATTCAATATGTTGTTATGTATAAGAGTAAAATTTATACATCATTAAAAAACTCAGAAACATTAAGTGCATATTGAAGACAACAGCCTTTATACGTAGCCCTACTATCCACCATCACAATGCCACTTTCCAAAGACAAATACCTTTTAACACTTTTAGCTTTTTTTGAGTAGTTATTTTTAAGTGCCAAAGAATGTATATTTATACAATTTTTGATTCATTAACTTTAGGCGTTGTCTAAAGTCTAAATGACTTAGACACTGGATAAGGACTTAGCATTCTGACCCTTATGTCCCAACAACCATCCCTCACCAACAAACACACATGTACACACACACACACTTCCTACCTCGCCTTTCCAGTATACCGCAGGTCTTCTTGCCTGATGTGAAGTTGGTTAGTTAATAGAAGTTTGTTAAAGAGGGTAATTATACAACATGATATGTACACTTAACATTAGGTTTTAACTTAAAAGATGTCATTGTGATTCATGGCCAAGACCTTTCCTTTGAGGGTAGATTTATTAATCAGAGGTTGCCATCATCTTTCTTGTGTGAATCACATTTATAATGCATATTCTGCAATGTCCAATTTGGAATTCTTTAAGTAGAACACAAACTTAAAGATCCCTGCAAAAATCTATATATGTAGAACCTTTCTACATTTAGTGTTTTTTCTTTTTCAGCTATCTCTTCCATGGCCATTTTTGTTTGTTTTATTTTAGTGACTTTCCTTTAACTCTTATAGGAACAATGTACTTGTTTGTTAACAAGTATTGTTTTTGCTTTTCTTAGATTTCAAGTTTTTATGGGATATAGTCCCAAATACAACTGGCAGAAAAAGGTTTGGGAACAAACATGCCTGACCTTCAAAAAGAATACAATTCAGCCAGTGAGAGCAAAAATGCACAGGTATTGCACAGTGTGACCCACTAGTTGTACATATTCAATCTTCTGAGAGCATCAGACAATGTGTTTTATGCTGGGAATCAAAATCATCCATCAATCACAAAGTAAATTAATTGGGATCCATTAAGAGGTTTCCTATAATATTTTCTCCCATAGCAAAGTAAAATTGGGAAGGAGATTGCTGTCTATCATAAGAACTTTAGTTGTTAGCATCACAATGACTGAAGAGACAAAGTATTTAGAAGAGCAGTCATAGAATTCAAAAAGATCCAGGAACTATTTAGTTTAAGAACAAACAGACCTGCCTAATTAAATAGAAGTGACTGAGATTATACCTGAACAATTTCTGAATCATCATCCAAAAACTAAGGCAAAATTATGTTCAGTGTTGTCTATTTAAGGATGTAGAACATAGGGGAACTGTACAAAGAGTTCCCTAAAGTATATTAAAATAAAATTCTGGCACTTGTGATGTTTGACTATCATTCACCCTATCCGGTCCCACATTATCTAGCAGCAAAGCAATTTAGGGAATTGACTTCTCCTCTGGAAGCTGGTTCTGATTTGTCTTAGTCAATCATGGATTCCTGTCCTTGTGATTGGTCTGTGCCAACTTGGTCCAGAAAGTCACTAGGGAAGACTTACCAGCAACTTTTGTGAAATGTCGTTCTTGCTTTTAAAAGAATGCCATGGGAAGTGTTTAGAGAAAAACTTCAGCCAAATTAAATTTAAAGGAGTTTAATTGAGCAACAAAACAACTGGAAATCGGACAGCCTCCCGAGCCAGAGTAGGCTCTGGGACTCCAGTGCAGCCATGTGATGGAAGAAGATTTATGGACAGAGAAAGGAAAGTAGTGTGCAGAAATTGGAAGTAAGGCATAGAAACAATTGGATTGGTTATGGTTTGGCATTTACCTTATTTGAACACAGTTCGAACAGTTGGCCCCACTTGATTGGCCAAAACTCAGTGATTAGCACAAGTGTAGGCTACCATCTGTTTACACCTCCACTTGAAATACTTCATGATGTACAGAGAAAAAAACTTTAGGCTGAACTTAAAATATGTAAGGAGGCAGCTTTAGGCTAACCTTGATTCAACAGAAGTAATCTAGGCTAAATGCAAGTGAAGACAAATAGTGCCCAGGTTTTTCCTAAGGGTCCTGTTGCGATCATGTGCCTGATGACAAGTCAAAATACTGATGAATAGAGCTGTCAGAGGACTATAAGGTCATAGAGCTGGTGCCATGATTCCACCATTCCTGAAAATTTGGTCTTCAACTACATGAACAACAAATGCTCTTATTATTTAAACCTGAGTTCTACTTCTTATAGCCACACACACACTGTTTTCAGTATTTAAAAGACCTTTCTTCAATTATAAACAAAATAAGCATTCTTTACATGAGACACTTCAGTTTCTATCAAATCAAAGAAATTAGGTGCTACTTTAATTTACATATTAAACTATTAGAATTTGTTACCTCAAGAGGTAACCTGAGCTCAAATGAATATTTTTAGCAGGATTATTAAAGAAAGATGTTTGGGTCAAAAACAACTCTCTATGATTTATTAACAACCACATCTGGGAGAGTAAACAACAGCCACATCTATTTCTAAAACATCCCATGGGGCCACTGTCAAAACCAGTGTCTTGGAATGCCTGGGCCCAGAGTATGATCGAGGGAGGTACTTCTGAACATTCTTAGCAGTTGGAGCCATAAAAATATAATTAAATATTTCTAGCAGGGGTTGATGGTAAACTCACCATGTCAGATACTAAGCTCCACTATTTAAATGTCTTTCCACTTGAAAATTTTCAAATAGCTCTATCAAGAATACATATTTTCATTCAAAATGTAAAGAGAAGGAAAATGGTTATTGAATTAAAATAATTTGCCTAATACCATAGAGCTGCTAAGTGGCTAAGCTAAAATTTGTTATGTAATAACTAGGAAGCTAGTCTCTTCATTATATTGTACATTTGATTGTATTTACTTATTTTTAAATTCACTTGCTAAGAAAAGAAAAATAATACGTGGAAGCCAAAAATTACAGCATGTATAACTATAATGATTAGAAACATCTACCAACATGCTCCTCTCCTGACAGTTAACTCAGCTTCACTCGTTCTAATAGCATGTACCCTCTCAATTGGCCAAAGGGGCCCTTCTACCTTGTCGAAGAGAAAAGGTTTCTGTTGTAGGTCTCCGGAAGGTGGCAGGTCTACGATAAGTGCATTTCCAGTGACTTTACGTTAGAGTGATACGGTAAATGTGTAGCATATCAATCCAAAGAGACTTTGAGATTGGCTCTACTTGAAAACACTATGGAAAAAACAGCTTACAAGATTTAAAACTGTTCGATCAGAAATATAGTTTAACCAAGGTGGATCACATGGTCACTATCATTCTTTAAGAACTGCATTGAAAATACTATATTTATCATACTTTAAAAACTATATATCAGGCCAGGAGTGGTGGCTCGCATCTGTAATCCCAGCTCTTTGGGAGGCCAAGGTGGGTGGATCATTTGAGGTCCGGAGTTCAAGACCAACCTGGATAACATGGTGAAACCCCACCTCTACTAAAAATACAAAAATGAGCCTGGTGGTAGTGATGCACACCTGTAATCCCAGCTACTCAGGAGGCTCAGGCAGGAGAATCCTTTGAGCTTGGGAGGCAGAGGTTTCTGTGAGCTAAGATTGCGCCACTGCACTCCAGTCTGGGTGACAGAGTGAGACCCTGCCTCAAAAAAACAAAACAAAAAAACTGTATATCTAACAGATTATGCTTCTTTATCATAAATTCATCTCTCACTGGTTCATTGAGGTGGTTTGGGTGCAACATTAAATTACTGAATTCAAAAAGTAAAGATTAGAAACAAATCAATGGTTTGGAAGATTTTGGTTTTGGATTAAAAATGGAAGGAGCATACTCATCACTGTTATGATTCTTAAATTACTAAAGCAGTTTGACATGAGCTCACTCTAGCAGCGCCACAGGAACATAAGCAAAATGGGTCTAATTGGCTCTACCCTACAGAAGAATAAATGTAGAATCAAGGCATCTAGTTTAAGCTCACATCATTAAGTAAAAAGACAGCCTGAGCTAAGTACATTTAGTACTCACTCCAGGACTCCACACATCTCCTACTTCTTCATGTATACACAATTTCTGGTAATGTTAATGCTGCATATTAACCATGCATATAAAACCAAGTTTACTTTTCTCAAAGATGAGGTTATATAATTAATAAAATTGTCTTTATATTATATCTAAAGAGAAAACAGAGGTAGAAATATATCACTAAGCCCTGCACATACAATTTAAAACCATGTGCATCTCTAATTAGATCACAGTTACCAACCTTGTGATGATTGCATCTACTTCTGCAATTATTACACCATGTGCTCACATTTCTTATCCATCAACCTGGAAAAGACTATCTGAGCAGAGGAAATACCCAGATGTGAACAAATGTGGCTTTTGGCCAGTTCATACTACATACCATTCATTTGCTTCCAAAGAAGAATTCAAGATCACCAATATGGTATGGCAATGTTCAAGTTTTCTAGTTGGTATATCTTTACCTTTTGACAAAAGCAAAAAACAAAAGCCTCATCTTCATAGAGGCCTCTTCCTCTATTTACTTGTTGAATAATTTTTAAAATGAAAAGCACTAAATCTGTGCTCCAGTACTTTTATAAAAATGTAGATTCTCTGGTCCTATTCCTGATCTATTGTCTCAAAAATTTTGGTGGGTGAAGCACGGAATATTCATTTGTAACATTTTTAATAAGGTTCCCAGATGACTCTGCATACTAAAGTTGGAGAATTTCTGGGTTAGAGGATGAAGTTTTCCCTGCCCCAGTAGTTTTACTCTTAATGACCTTCCTTTCTGGCTTTCAGGAGCCAAAAAAAAAAAAAAAAAAAAAAAAGAATGCTCTCTAGAAATATGAAGAAAGAAAACAAAAACATAGAAGCAGAAACACTCTCTTGATAGAGAGTGAAAGAGAAAAGAGGTTAAGAATCCAATCATGTGCAAAGTAAAACACAGACCCAGAAATATAGAAATGCAAGCAAAAGATAGCCAGACATGCCCAAAACAAAATAGAAAGCTGTATCTGAACTGTCTAATCACATCTGTCTAATCATAAATAAGTGTGAACACATTTCATGTATCCAAACCTCAAGTCTTGCTTTAACCTCTTTTTTAAAAGCAACATGGATTATTCTGCAGTAATTTTTCTAGTCAACTTGGCTGAGCGATCGTGACAATTGTTTTTGTCCACAGCAAGTATTGAAGTCAAATATTTTACTGTTGTCGCTGTTATGAGAAAAAGTACTTATTGGCACTCAAAAACACAATAACAGTCCATTTAAAAATATATCTGATGATTAGGAAAGTCCTTGTGATAAAATCTGTTACAAAGGTAGATGTAGAAGCTGTGTCTAAGAGATCCGTGTCTTACCCATTTCTAGCTACTTTGCATTTTAGCATCTTAAGGCTGAAACACACTTGAGAGATTCTCACTTGGCCTTTTCCATAGCTGTGGACATTGAAACCGAAGATGTAAATATAACTTAATGACAGAGTTATTTAGTGATTGAGAAAGGATAAAGCTTGGATTTCCTGCCTCACGATCCAGCATTCTTTCCTCCTCGCTAGTGCCTCTGCTCTGTAGATTACCAGCCAGATAAGTAGCTGGTTGTATCAGCTGTAAAGATGCAAATCATATACAGACGTGGAAGGGAGAAGTTGTGATATCAGCAGACTCAGCGGAGAGTAGGAATCATGCTCTTGGTGGACTGGAGTAGGACACATGACTGAAGGTCAATGGCTGGTAAAAGGCTTCCCTGGGTTAGACCCCCAGCTCTGTCGCATCACAGATGTTTGACCTTAGATAAGTTATGGCACTACTCTTTGCCAAAACAGTTTGTTTTCCTAACCTGTGGAATGGTGGCTGAGATCCACCTTTGAAAAAGCAACGGCAGAAGCTCTACCTCACAGAGATTTTATAAGGCTTAAAACATTCAGAGCAACGCCCAGCACATAATACCTTTATAGGAGTTTTTAAAATAAATATGTGGCATACTCATACACATTGTAGATAATGTCTCTCAGCTACCCTAGTGTGGGAGGCACTGTTTCCAAGTCTGGCTCCTAACTTTGTCCAACTCTTTTCTTCAGTAATTCATAGATATTAGTCCTGGGCTTCATTTCTTACACAAAATCTCCCTCAAATTGATTAAGGTTCGTCACTCAGATTGTCAAAAAATGAGTTGCTTGTAAAGATATCCATTAGTAAGACAAATTCTTTTATGAATTTTTTAAAATTTAGGTTCAACTAACATTCCTTGAGGATCTACCACACTTTTCTGTTACTGTGTGCGATTCTAGTGTAGATTAATTCCTTCAACTCTTACAAGTCTGTAAAAGCAGACAAAGTTGTACTAAGTGAAACAGACCCAATTTCATTAGCTTTTGCCTCATAGTCAGCTCCATACCAAACCCTTAAGTTTATGTCTAGGAACCCTCAGACATCTCACGTGGGTCCCACTCTCATGGAGATCCATCACACCACCATTATTGACAGAGGCTACCTTGTGAGTGCCAGAATCTGGGGAAGATCCGCTCTTCCATATCCCCCAAAGCTGTTGGCCTGTTTCTCATGCAGCACCCAGGATGCTGTTTCTGAAGCAAAATCAGAGAAAATTTTCCCTTCTCCCATAGAGTATCATAATTTGTTACCTGGCAACCAAGAGTGCCCCTTTTACATTGAGTTCATGATGTAAAAGAATTCTTGCATTGCTGCCTGCCGTCCATCTCTCTACTGGTATAGGCATAAGTCCCAGAAGCCTGACAGGAGGATGTCACTTTCCCCACCCTGATTTCTCCTGGCACATTCTCCTTCAGGGAAACAACAACACAAAACCTCAAGCAACTTGGTTTTTGTTTTGTTTTGTTTTGTTTTGTTTGAGATGGAGTCTTACTCTGTCGTCTAGGTTGGAGTGCAGTGGCGCAATGGGCTCACTGCAAACTCCACCTCTCACGTTCAAGCCATTCTCCTGCCTCAGCCTTCGGAGTAGCTGGGAATACAGGTGTTCATAATCATGCCGGGCTAATTTTTGTATTTTTAGTGGAGACAGGGTTTCACCATGTTGGCTAGGCTGGTCTCAAACTCCTGACTTCAAGTGATCTACCAGCCTCAGCCTCCCAAAGTGCTGGGATTATAGGCGTGAGTCACCTCACCTGGCAGAAATCTCAAGCAATTTGATTCCCAAATGCCAGCCCATGTCTTCATCAAAATATTCCCTAACACATCTAAGTCACAGTAGAGGATAGAGAAAGGTACTTGATCTTGACTTCATTGCTCCTAGATGGCATCTACTTTTCCCCCATTTTTGATCATCTGAATAGTGTTTATTACAGGGATTTTTTTTTTCCATAAAATTTACTTCCAGTGTTTAATCCATGTACTATCAATTCTGGGGTTATTACTTTGAAAATCAGTCTTTTGGGTGACGGATGAATCGAGTCAGAATCATAAATGTGTACTTGTTCAATATAATAATGGGTTAAGGTTAAATTCCCTGTTTTGTAAACTTGTTAAAGCTCAAAGATAAAAGCTGTTCACCTATCACCTTTTATCATTCACCTGTGATGCCTGATTGCAAGAGTAAGCTGGGGTGGTCAGGTGCTGGACCGGGAACTGGTTGTCTTAGGAAAAGGAAGGCCAGCTTGTCTTGTTTCTCTGAACCTGCTGACACTTGGCTTGCTGAGGATACTGATTGGACCAGCTAACATTTGCCATCCGTTCCTCTTTAAAGCAATCAAAAAGCCACCCTATCTGTTAACCTTGGCAGTATTTAGCTTGTAGATCACTCTTAAGTCCTCCACCCAGAGGTATGTATGAAAACCACCGTTTTCATGCAGTGGTTACATTAATGATTCAATCATCCCAATTAACTAGATTTTTAATTGCAATACATCTCTTATTGTCCAAAGCCCAAAAGTAAAGGACTATATTTGCCTAATCTGAGGCCATTAGTGACTTCATGGCAGTACGGGCTAGTCCATGATCTGATGGAGACTGGTTTAAATTCATTCTTTTGAGATTTTGAGAACGTAAGAGTTAGTTGATTTCAGAATTGTGAACCCCATAATATTTGGTATATTAATAGCTACTAAATGTATGCTACTGGGAGAACCTAAGCATTTCATCTAGTTGGCAATTAGATCATGTTTAGGATATGATTACTCAGATGGAAAATTAGCTTTATCCTTAAAAAATATCCTATGAACTGACAACTTAGAGTCTTTGAGGGATAAGTAGATCAGCTGAGAAACACAAACATTTGTTGTCACATCAATGGCAAGAAGCCTTCCTGGTTTCATTTAGAAGGGTTTGATGGTTGTCTTCAAAGTGGTTGGAAGCTCTAATACAATAAACACTTTGAAGCACAATGCTTTGTCATCCTCCTGCCTTAGGCCTGTCTGTTTCTGGTCTAGATTAGCACTGTTTGTCTTTTTTCCCCCTTTCTTTCTTTTTTTCTTTCTTTCTTTCACAATGGAAGAGTTTCCCCTTAATGACTGCCTTTATCCCATGTGAGTACCAAGTTTTTCAAATGGTTTAGACTGTGGAACTCAACTGTGTTGAGACAACTTCATTAAAGAAAGGCGAATTCCATGAGACCTTTTGTTGCCACATTATAGTATTTGTGTTAGAACATTGGGTCCCCCACATAACAGTGATGCAGGCACCACCACCACCATGAGAGCAAGAATTACAGCAGGAAATTAACTCTAGCCCTGGGTGGCTTTTTCATTGCTGTTTTCTGACAATGATGGGACATTTTTTCAACACTTCCCTTGACTTCTTTCTGAGGAGAAGTTAGCTAAACCGAAAAATATTCTTCATCATTTTTGTTCAATCAGGTGGCCTAATATTTCCCAAAATCACCTCCAGATTTCAACTGCCAAGTTTTCTGCAAGAAAAATGCTTCTCTGGTATCTGTTGAGAGAATCTGAAGTCATGGTGGAACGCCCAGGATTATAAGCTTTTCTTGAAATTGGACATCATCAGACAGTGCAATTGTTCATTTCTAAGAAGCCTGAAACAGCTCCGTGGTTCTTTGCTCGTGGACAGTTTGCCTTTCCTGTTTTTCTCACTCTAGGCATTAATTACAGGACAATGAACAAAAGCCTAAAAGGGTGTAATGGAGAATTTCTAATGAATCTTGACTTATCATGGCTAAAAGAAGTCTTGAAGTTGGATTAATGAAGAAACACTGGAATTCTATTAAAGGAGCTGGCACTTGATTTGATAAAAAAAAAAAAAAGAACTATTACAGTGTTCTATTCCCTTTTGTCAGTTTGTATAACTCTTCAGACAATTGTTTTCTAAGAAAGAATTAAACTCCTACATGAAATGGATTTAGAAGTTAAATGATGACACATTCTCTCTTTCTCGGTCCCATCTATATGTGTACAGATGTCATATATACACATGTATTTATACAAATTATATATACATGTGTGTATATATACCTACATACATATATATACATATTCAAAGTATTTTTCTATACTTGACTTTAAATTTGTTTTCTTTCAGTAATTTTCACGTTGATTATGATAATAGCCATATAAATTTCATTACAAGGTTACTCATTTATAATTAAGTTTTTACCTCATCCCTAAAATATATTCACTGTCGGACTTGGCAGGAAATAAATGCCAATGCAAGTGATCATGTGTGCACCTGTAGGCACACACACACACACACACACACACACACACACACACACACGTCACTGCCCATAAAGTAAAATAAAGTACTTTGGAGTATCCTTAGCAAAGTATGAGAATAGCAAGATAAGACAAAGTAATAAATATGAAGCAAGTCTAACAACTCCCATTTTCTAATTTAAAAAATAGAAACTTTCCTACTAAAGTAAAAAGAGTTTAGGATAAATTTACAAGAACTTGGCATTTCGCTTGGAGGTAAATGCCAGTGAACTATCTGGTGAGTATGAAGTGTCTCTGCATTAAAAAGTTATAAGTGACTTAAACACTCAATCCACTCACCCCTTTTTTCTTGCTACATAAGAAAATTAACACAAAACTGCAATTATGGAAGAACAAAAAGAAAATTAACTTTAGATCTGAATATAGACCTGGGTTGGCATTTTAATTCCAGTTAATGTTACTCAACCATGCCTCAGATTTATCTGTAAAAACAGCAATAACAACTACTGTGCATGGTAGTTAAAACGAAGATATGTGAATATCAAATGAGGTGACACATGGGACATTCTTGGTCCAAATGAGTAGTTGTGGAAGTTATTTTCTCCATAAAACCTCTGAGATTGGCACAGCTAATAGAGAAAAATGATAGAAGAAAAGGTCAACCTATCAATTAATGCTTGACCTTACTTCTATAATTCCAAATTGTTCCTGTTGGTCCCAGTAATAAGATTAAGTATATTTTCTCCTCATGTATATAGTTCTCTAGCTCTAGTTGCTTTATGCATTTCCAGTTTTCTAGCTAGAAAGGAAAGAAGGAAGAAGGAAGGAAGGAGGGAAGGAATGAATATCTCTTTATTTACTGTGAGTAGCTGCCACTACAGTTGAAGAAATGGTAAATCAACAAAATAATAAAATATAAATATTGCTGATCCATGCGCCTGAAGCCCGTTGCCAGCCTCTGTAATGGCAATATCTATTCTTTTTCTACTTGAGCTCTCTCTCACTCCAGCTTTTGTTCTCCCCCACATTCATTCTGTTTCTCATCCTCTTCTGGATAATTACAGTAAAAATAAAACTGTCACCCAGCAAAGGATGTGTCAATAGGTGTGCAAAGTTGATAATGGAAAATCAATAAGTAAGACATAAAATAAAAATAAAAATAAAAAATACATCCCAAACAGGTCTTTTTATTTAATATAAGGCCAAAGAAGCTATCAGGCGTTGCTGAATACTGTCCACTAACTGTACAAAATATTGACTGCATGCCTCGCAAACACCAAAATATCCGCTGGAATGCCATAGAAATAAATAACTTCTGCTATAAACACATGAAAACATATCAAACTGTTATCTCTTTAAACATATTGTAAATAAAAAATTACCAGTACTTCTACACAATAAATATTAAGAAACCATTGACATAGTTGAAATGCACTCATATAAATTAACAACTTTAATTACATTAGCCAAACAGACATTGGTTAAAGAACTGCATGTAGTATGCAAAAAAAAAAACAAAACAAAACAAAAAACAAAATAAAAACCAACAAAATAAAAACAAACAAACAACATCAACCACAGAACATAAAAAGTTTCAAAATAAAACAGGCTTCAGATTATCTTGGCTTTCATAATTATATTTTTCTTTTAAAGAAAAATATCAACCCATTGTCAATGCACTGTTTTTCAAAGCATTTAAATAGAGGGTAAAACCCATTGGAAATTAATACAGAAGAAATGATTCACTTTATGCATAAAAATAAATAATAATATAGCTGAGACATGTGGTTTGCTTCTGCTCTTGAAGATGTGAACAGCTTCTAAGCATTCATTTTCTCTGACCCATACAACAGCTTCTCAGTGATACAGGGTTTAATTTAAACACATACAATGTCCACCCCCAAACCTTCTGCCCACAACTACAAGTTTCATTTATTTTGTGGGTTTTTAGGGTGACTAAGTTTTTCTCTACACTGAAAAGAGAAGTTGCCAAAAGGTGCACAGGAAATCATTTTTTTAAATGAATATGATAATATGCATCCATGCTTAATACAACTGAGACATATTTGTTCTCTGTTTTTTAGAGTCACCTTTTAAAGTCCAATCCCACAATGGTGAAAAAAAGTATTTGCTCTACCTTTAAGGAGACTGCAGGGATTCTCCTTGAAAATGGAATATGGAATCAATCTTAAATAAACATGAAATTGGTTGGTCTTCTGGGATAAGAAATTCCCATCTCAGTGTGCTGGAATTCACCTTACTTTTTTGGAAAAAAAATAGAAAATGTCAGTTTGGTTCATAAAATACATATTACTATTAAAAGATATTTGAAGACAAATGCTTTTCAGACCTTCTAAGATTGGTTTGGGCAGAGTTTTAAGAGCCTAGAGTTTAGCCTTAGAGAAAGAGTGAGGAAATAGTAAGGTTAGATAGAGCCACTCTGGTTTCAAGAAAAAACATACTAAGAACCTCATATGGTAGAATTTAAAAGCCTTTACTTTTGTCCTTATGCTGCTAGGTGAAAGAGTAGTTGTTCACAGGGCTTGTATTTTCCAAGATTATTAAAGATGGTAAAATGACATCTTTCAATACTATCAAAAAATGGTAGCAATTTATACATCTATTTCAAAGCCATATAAATTTAATTAAACAAAATTAAAGTGTTGGGTGTTTGATAACCCAATCATTAAATATCCAATTAAATTATGGAATAAGTTTCAAATAAAATATGGAATTACATTTCTCTGCTTCTAATAACTGTGGTCGCTAATCAACCCCCATGTTATCCCCAAAATATCTAGGACTTAGCTGAAAAAGATAGCAGATATATTTGAGATGAATGGGAACTGTACATGAGTATCAGCTGTCTTTGTGAATTTCTGCTTTTTCCATGGCCTTAACCATCTCTGCTACTGCACAGTGAACTAGGACTTAATTTCTCACACTGTTTCTGCAGATTCCAGTACCAAAGAAGATGCGGTTCAAAATGCTGCCAGTTTTCCATTAAATTTTGTAAAGTTGAACATGGCCATCTACTTTTGCCTTAAAACTTTTCTCACCACACCCACCTTCCCACATGCATGATATCCAAGGTCGATGGACACTGATTAGAATCCATTCTCAAGCTTCTCATGCAGTGCATATTATATTTTCTGCATAAGAAAGGGCGGCCCCTAGAACACAGTAAATGAATTAGCCCAATAGTAACATTGCCTACATATAGCCTAGTGTTACAGTATACCAAGTTAGTCTACTTTGCAAGAAGAGATAAACCACTTTTTGTAATGTTTGGTTTCTCTCTGATGTCTTTTCCTATAATATTTTTTTAATCTACAAATCAACATGGGGCTAAAAGCTTCAATATTTTAATGAATATAACTGTTCCCAATTATCAGAAACTTTTTTCCATTTTTCAAAATATTTGCCAACTTCACACACGGCTGTAAAAATAAGGCTCTGTATTTTCAAAAGCACATAAATGAATAATTTATTAGCTCTTCTAGGCAAGCTAAGTACTAGAATAAACTAGATAAAAATGTGGCTTTAAGCATGTACTTTGATATCTATAAAACAAAGTTATTTTTTCCTTTTTGCATCCGAATCAATACAAATTTACACATGAAGAGTTTTGGCTATAAATTAAAATATTAGAGATTTTAACTACTTGCCCTCATCTTTGCCTCCTCTTAACTGTTCTTTTCCTTACTCTCTCTCTCTTAGCACTTTCTCCTAAATTAATTCTTTTAATTAGTGATGACATTACTTTACCCAGCTGGTATGGGTAATATTTCTCACAACCAAGCCTTAATCATTTTTTAAAAATGCACTCAACTCTAATTCTGGCCTAAATATTATTTTTTTCTGGAAAATCTTCTGATTTAAGATTGATTCCAATAGACAGTAAGTTGGAAAAATATCAGCCCAGAGTTTTGATTACCATCCTGTTTTCCCCACAGGGGATAACTTGTAGAAGTGGGAGAAGGGACAAGAAAGAGGAGGAAATTTGATCCCTGTACATCGAAAGAGGGCCTTGCTGAATATTTGCTGGAACTTCCAGGCTTTTTCCCATCCAAATTTTTGAAATGTGCCCACCTAGTTCAGAGTAAAAGCAAAAACTATAGCCTATCCATCTTAAAAATACTGTGTTTTGCACACAAACATTCATTGCTTTAAGAACATTAAAAAATGACAGCCTGAAGTGCTTAAAATGTGTATGCACATGGTACAATACATGTATATATACACACAGATATGCATATGCACAAGCAATGTATATATACACATACAAGCATGTAGTTCCATGAATTTGATTGAACTTGATATCCAACAGTGTACAACTACTGTACATCCAGTATGAAATGTCCTGTTTCATGGATGTAAAAGGAGTCAGAAACCAAACTTCTCAGGTCTTTTAAGCCTGAACACAATCCACACTACTCCCAACCCCTGACTCATTGATGGTGAATGATACCAACCACAGACAGACTGTTTAAAGGCTCACACAAATGTCTTTGGTGTATGTGTCTATTTTTTAAGGTACAAAATAATAATAATAATTATAATTATAATAATAAAAATAGCTATTTTGTGTGCTGTAGCAGTTCTTTTATAGCTCACATTAAGTGCAGCTCTTAAACCCCACCCCCACCCCCACCCAAAGAAAATACTTGTTAAATAAGGATTAGACAGGTCAAACACCATTGTAGTGCAAATAGTAAACGATTAAAAAAAAAAACAACAACAACATTTACAAAATATAGAAATGTTTGGATCCAACAGATGGACAAACATATTCCTTTCAAGTATCTCTCCTTGAAGAAAATAAAAATTAATCAGATTACTTCCAATACAAAAAAGTCTCTCTTTTTGTTCTCTCTCAGGTAAACAGTTTCAAACCTATTAGGTTGCATAGTTCTAAGATCATAAGCACCTTAACGAAATGTAACTTGGTATTCTTTTTTCCATGATCTTTCATTCTTTCCATGCTTGTTCTCAATTTTTTAATGTTGTTTGTTTTGTTTTGTCTTGTAGCAAAAGTGGTACAGAAAAAGGAAGTGTGACCACCTGCACACGATTGGTGTGTGTATGTGTGTGTGTGTGTGTGTGCATGTGTGAGTGTGTATGCTGATATACACAGAGATAAGTGTCACACAGACATACCTTATGACCTGGGTAATTGGGTAGGAAAGTGCCTGTGATGGGCCCTTTCAAACTCATGGCTTTCTAGATGCTATTTGGGTTGTTCTAGTCCACACTACTGCAGACTGGACTAGTTGATTCAAGGCTCACAAGGGAACCGCAAGAGGGGAAAGGACAATACCCCTTTTAAACAACTGATGTCATCAGTGTGATTTCAGAAGAAATGAAGGGTACGCCATTTTCCCTTTCCCTCCCAATTCCTGTCTCTTTCACTGCTTCATCTCTGAGCCCTGGCTAAGGATTTTTTCCCATATCTTCCTTCATCTGTTTCATCAGGTTTTGTTTTTAATTTACTTTTTTTTTGTTTTTGTTTTTGTTTTTTTTTTTTAATTTCTATTTTTCTGGTTAACTCAGAAACCTTAAAAATTTCTTCATTTTGCCACTGTCTTCTCTGGATAACTCTTGCTCCCTCTACCCCTGGGCTGCGCAACTCTATGAGCACCCACACTCTTCCACGATCATGTTCTGAATGTCCTTTTTGATGATGTTTTGACCATCATCATAGTACAACATGGACATGGGTCTCAGCTTGGTGGGCACACAGCACGATTTGAGGTTGGCAAAGGGGCTGTGGCCCCGCATGCGGTAGTGGTTGATGACTGTTGAGTGGAAGGACAGCGAGGACCCAGATGTGCCTGCTATATGGCTCGGGCACTCACCCTCACAGTAGTTGGCATGATAGCCAGAGGGAGCAATGATCCAGTCATTCCAGCCAATGTCCTTGAAACTGACAAAGAACTGTTTCTTACAGCAGATGTTGACCTTGCCGTCACACTCTAAGCCCCGCCGACGCCGGCGATGAGGGTGGTCTTCAGACTGCCGGGCCTGCAGCATGAGGAAAGGTCTGTGCGACTGCTCCTTCTCCTCATCTGCTCCCGCCCCACCTTCACCTCCACCCTTCTTTTTCCCTTCCCCCTCCTCTTCTTTCTTCTTCTTCTTGCCCAGGAGCACCAGGCTGGCACCACTCTCCTGGCACTGCTCACAGGCAATCCGAACGTCCAGGGAGCTCTTGCCCTGGTCCAACAACCGCTGGATGCTGCTGGAGACAGGGAAGACATGCCAGGTGCTCTTCCGAGCGTCTACCACTTTTTCAGATAGCAACAGTTCACTCCTCTCCCCCTTTAAGCCCACTTCCTCGGTCTCCTCCCCTGCGTCCAAGATGCCCTGCGGGTGCTTCTGCTGCTGGAAGAGGCGGATGGTGACTTTGGTCCTGGTTCTGTTGGCCTTGGGGACTTTCAGGAAGAGCCAGACTTCTGCACGCTCCACCACTGACAGGTCACTGCCTTCCTTGGAAATCTCGAAGTGCAGCGTCTTCCTGGCTGTGCCTAATGATGAAAGACAGCATAAGAGAAAACAGGGACACCTGTTAATTCCAACATTTACATGCACTCACAAATTTCAGGCAAGCAGGAGTCTTCTGTGCTAGACCATCTCGAACAAAGGTCAGCAAATGATAGCCCACAAGCCGTAACTGTTTCTGTACTGCTGGCAAACTAAGAATGGTTTTTATACTTTTAAGTGGTTACGGAAAAAGTGATACTTTGTGACGTGAAAATTATCTGAAATTTAAACGTTAGTGCCTGTCAATAAAGTTCTGTTGGAGCACAGCTATGCTCATTTCTGAACATGCTGCCTATGGCTACTTTTGCACTATAAACCAGAGCTGAGTAGCTGCAACAGACTGGCTTAGGAAGCCGAAACTAGTTACTCTCTGGCCCTTTGCAGAAAAAAGTTGTTGGACCCTTGCTTTAGAATGAAGAGGGCCTGAAGGTCTGTGTCTGTTGACTAATTGCTTAACCTCAGTTTCATCTTCTATTAAATGGGAATGACATAATGACATTTGACCTGTTACCTCACAGGTTTAGGAAGATCAAATGAGATAACATAAACAAAAGACATTGCAAGTTCTAGAAAGCTAAGGAAATATTGTTCTCAGACAAAAATGCAGCCCCGGCACCACCTCACTGTGTAGGTCTGTGCGGGAGGGACAGACTGAGCCAGCCTCCTCTTCCCTTGTCACAGCCTGATTCCTCCCCAATCACCTCTTTGCCGGGTCACTGCAGCAGTATTTTCTTTACTTTGCTTCTGCTTGACTGAGGCAGGCCTTCTCTCCAGTCATTTCTCCATGAAGCAGCTAAAGGCATCTTTCCCATAGGTAGATCTGATCACACCACTTCTTGAAAGTCCTTTACTGACTTTCTATTGCTCTCAGTATCTAACAGAAACTGCCTGGGACTTTGGGCTATGTGCATGCTGTTCCTACCTTGAATACCAGCTCTTGCCTTGTCCTGTTCTCTGGAGTCTAGCTACACAGTATTCTCTTGAGGCCTTGAGAACCCCACCCCCCACTCACCTGCAGGCAGTGACACCTGCTGTTTTTTCTGCCTCAAGTGTTCCTGCCCCACCAAACTCCAGCATACCACCCTTAGTGCTGCCTTTAATAATGTTTCAATTTTCAGATTGTTTGGATGACACTTTCTCTAGGAGGCTTCCCTCACATCTCCTCCACCGCCACCCTCCTGCCAGCCTGGTTTAGAATGCCTAGGGTCTAAGGTCACTAGCATAGTCTAGTGTTTAGCAGAAAGTAGGCAATGACTTGATTACTTATTTAACAAATGGAGGAGTCCTTAGCATTGAGTTCTATTAAATTAAGAGAGCCACCTCGTACCTCTGAATCCTCCTTTTTTGCCTGTGACCCATTAGAGTGCAGCTTAATGAGCACCAGAATCCTATGTCAAATAGCAACCGCTGCTAATAGACAGGAAATCCCCACATTGTCAGGGCAGTTGAATTTAGCAACCACTCAGTTCTAGCCTAACTCTAAAATTAGAAAGTCACCTATTTCCTTCTCTTTTCCTAAGCAACTGCATGTTTAATCATGCAGCAGCATTTACTATAAAAGCGGGTATCCAAACCAGAATTTTTTGATTAATCAGATATTTTCCCTCACTTCCATTTTCCCCACTTGGTGGCATATAGAAACATATCCTCTTTCCCATGACCATGGACCTCCTTACGACGGTCCGCTGTACGTATATCCCATGCACAAATCTGGGAACGATCTTTAAGAAGTTCATCTTAGAACTCTCAACTCCCTGGGAGGATCTCCCTGCCTGGATTTCTATAGTTAACGGAAATCCAGCCATACTTATCACTCGAGGCCCTGAGATGTTTACGGTACTATAAATTTTAGGCACAGTTTCAAGTTCTCTGCAGCAGAAGGCAGGCTTTTCTGTGCATTGCGTACTGTAGATTCTGTTCTTAATTTAACACACTCTGCACACTGTGATTATGATAGTGGTAAATTCACTGAGGCAAGGGCCAAGCAGGGCTGCAGATGGATTTGAAAGGTTCTCTGGCATCTTTCTATAAACGTACGAGGATGCTGGCCATGATGATGGTGGTGGTGGTAAGGGGAGTTCCTCTGACTCCGACCTCATGTCTTTGGCAGGAGTTGAAATGAATAATAAAGTTGGGTTTAAGATTAGATAGAATACCAGAGCAGGGAGCAGTTAGAGGGAGAAGCGGTCTTATTTTAGGAAGCATGATGACTTATTTTTTCAAAATCTGAATTCCATATTCCCCTTTGCTAAGAATTGGTGGTGGTTTCGTTGTTGTTGTTTGTTTTTTAACAAAGTAAAAGAGAAGAAGATTCCCAGAAGCAGAGCTTAATCATTTAAATCTAAAAAGGCAATCAGCAGTTGATTTTAAGGTGGCGAGGTCCTGCCAAGGCCGTAGGAGAAGGCCGAGGGAAACCTCCCAAGCCTCGGATAGCTGGCCTGGAGGGTGTGCAGGTTATCTCCAGCGTGGGCATATCCGCCCTGCCCATGGAGAATGTTAACAAGCTACCCGCTGTTTTCCCTTCTGCCTCTATGCAGGACAGCTTCTGAAATCCTAAACTGCACAGGGTGTCACTCCAAAAACAGAGAGATAGTAGCTGCTAAATTAGAGAAGCCAGAGGGCATGAGGTTGGGTTTTGTTTTTCTAGGAAACAGTGTGAAACTGGAGTGTCTGACTAGTGCCCCAGATGGGGAGGTTCACTGGGTTTTGGGTAACTCATCCCCATGGGCTCTGCTCTGCTGTCAACCACACCTGCCAGAAGGGGTCAGGGTGAAAGTTGATGGACAGCAGTGCTGACCTGCATGCAGTGGACTTTCCATGAATAACATCCAGGGCAGACTACAGATGTTTGGGTGGGGGTGCCGAGGGAGGGTTACTTGGCTGACTGGAATTAGTGACAGCCACACGCAAATTGCTTTTGTGGGGCTAGAGAGGCTGAGGCCGCTGGCTTCCAGTCACACAGCCTACAGGACAGCCCCTCATTTCACAAGAGCAGGTTTCTGATGCATAATCTAGCCCCACCCCTTCTTCACAGGCAGCTGTACTTGGAAGCAAATGATTTAGTGTTCCTGAGAGAGGATTGTACAAAGAGAGTACTCATTAGAGGGGGCTCAATCTGTCAGGTGCTGTTATATTAGGATCAGAGAGTCATCATAAAATGACTTTCATGCTGGTCTTGGCTGATAATTAACTGCATGGCATTGCCTGTGTATTGTGGAGGGGCACGGGTGCTGATTTATGCATCCGTTTAATTATATGAATTGAAAGACTCTGTTCCCTGTATATGCATCCACTGCCTGCGTGCTTTCTCTCTCCCCCATATTTCTGACATTTGGATTTTCCCCCTACTAATTGACATGCCTGTCGCCTCCTTCTCCTGGTGTCCATTTCTGGAACTGCTATTTGTATATTGCATGATATTTTATCAAGAAAAAAAAACAGATCTAATTTCATGAAAATGCTGTTGCCATAATGCTCAGGAGAACAGGGGGAAGAGAGAGATTCAAGTCTTCCTAATGTCTACCTTGTATGCAGGTACATTTTACAAGTTCTATTGTATTCTGACTTATTAAGCAGTGCATATTTCTTTCTTTTACATTAGCTTTCATTGCAGACGGGGGTGGGGAGATGAGACTGCTGGAAACTGACGTAGGATTGATGTTTATCAGGGCTGTAGGCTTCAGAAATATATTACAACCCTGGGAATGTCCTAGGTATGAAAAATATAATAAATAACAGGTCAATTTCTTATATTCCCTTTATCTCTATATTACCTGAGAGAGACTGCAATACTGCAGTGACACTTTCAAGATACCCCAATCCTCCAATCTCCATGCCCAACAATTTGAAAAAGGGAAGGTTGACTAAGGCTGAGGTGTTCAGGATCAATTTCTAATCAGTTTGAGCTTTCACTTAAATATCTCATGCTGTAAAATCTCGAAATGAAAGCCTTCCCATAGTGCGCTGTGAGCAGATTCTGCATTAGTTTGTACAGGTGCTACCTAGGTTTCTGCACTATTACCTAGCTAGGCAGATATAGCTGGTTGCTTTGCTAACCTTTCATTACCTACTCTCTGATAATAATCTTTTCATCCTCTGTGCTATTTTTTCTCTCCTGAGGCTTGTGAGCAAGGCTGTATCACAGCCTGCTCTGCCTGAGTAATTCACTAAGAAAGTCCCACGCAAACCCATGTGGGTGATCATATTTCATCACTTAAACCTCTATGAGCTTGGTGGACACATACTAAAGAGAGAGAAAAAGAGATGCAGAAAAATGGGCAGAGAGAAATTTTGTACCTCACAGGGAATACCTTTGAAATGCTGCTGGGTGGGAAGGATTGGACAGGGGAGGGGCTGTGTTAAGCTGAAAGGAAAGATACCCGGAAGGGTGTTTGTTGCATATTTTTATTTGCTTTCAGAATTTTAAAAATATTTTGAATAAGTCAATCATGAAGGCATGCCAAGGGTTAAGCAGCTAAGCCCCTTGTTGCTCCCTCCCCCTACACTAGGATGCAAAATGCTGGGCTCATCCAGAAGTCCAGCATCTCAGATCTGTGAGTGTATGAACATTTCCAATTAAATCAGCTACACACACATGCAGTGTTTCGATTTGGTTTTGTTTTCCTCACCAGGGTCCTGCTTAAAATATGTTGCTCTTTTACATATGGGCAATAATTATGTCACTAATGTGAATGTGGAAAGGCTTGTTGTTTATAGAACATATTTAAACTTACCGTGGGGTGGGGGGTGGGGGAAGCCTCCCTGTAAAAAGCGTCTGTTCCTTTAACTTTCCATTCTTCATCAAGATTTCACTGTGCCTAGATATGGTATAGTCAATGATAAGGGTATATACAACTACCATTTACAGGGTGTGTTCTCTGAAGCTCTAACTTTGCATTTGGACTACTTCCACGGGTTTGTGCAGAAAGCAGCAAGTGAGGTCTTAAGGTTATTCCTCCTTTGACCTACAGTAGAGGATCTTTCCTGCAGTAGAACTATAGGTTTGGCCATAAATTATCTTGATTAACTTTTTAGCTTTAGTGTCCCTTCTTAGGATCCATTATTGATTTATAAATGCCCAGCCACAAACATCCATCATCCATGCTCTTCCATTAAAATGGTGATGAAAAAGGTTAAATATTTCAAGAGAAAGGGATTTTAGGTTCCTACAAGTAGTAAAAATTCTCAAGGTTCAACTCACAAAATTTCAGAGACTTCTAAAGTTCCTGAGAACTTTGGCACTTTTGATTTTGGACCTAGAAACCAGTCGAGTAGGAAGAACTCTGAACCGCAGTTAGGAGATCATGTGCAAGTATTTTTTAGCAGAAGAGGGGCCAAGACAAATACGTGTTTTTAAGAAAACTGCCTGGGAAGGTATTACTGCAGTTCTTTAACTATTACATCTGACTTTCCACCCTGGCATCTCCACTTCTCCCAGCCCAGTGCATCCACACTGCACAGGCTGCAGACCACTATTAATCTCTTTTCCCATCTTTCCCCACCATTTCTCTCCACACGCTCAGTTCAGAAACAAATACATCCTCAGAAGCTGTACACCATGTTCCCACAAGGCGTTAAAGAAAGAACCTTTTTCCTCCTTGTTTGAAGTCACCTGTCATTTGTCACTGGTGTAAAGTGTTGATAAGGCAGGAAAACTAGGCAACAAAATCAGGGGAGACGGAAGATGTTTTTGTTATGCCCCGGGTGACCGTATTAGGGAGAGACTTGTGAGCAAATCAGTATCGCTGATGATTCATGGTCACATTTCTCCCTGCTCTGTTTTGTTTGCTTTTGAAATTTATCACTCGTCTGCCTTCCATAGAGCTCCGGAATGTTCACATGTATCACTAGAATTTCCATTTCCTTTCCTTCTGTCTCATTTAATGTATTAAACGTAGTCATGCTTCTCCCATATCACAAATTCCTAACTTTTTCTGCAGGATGAAAGGCAGCAGGAGGTAACTGATAATCACCAAGATCAGGGTGCTACAGACAGGGGCTTCTAGTAGGCACAACTGCCTTTCCCTGGAGAAACTGACAAGGAGCAAAAGTCTTTGGAACGCGCCCTCTTGTGGCTGCTCTTCTCCATTATTCACAGAAGAGAGCCTGTAACCCCTAAAGGCATCCCTAAGGGAGGGGTGATTCACAGAAAAGTTGGGAAGATGGGCATGGGATGGTGGGAGTCAGCTCCATTTAGAGATGGCTTTCTTGGGGTGGGGAAAATGGTCATCCAAGCAAGGCTTCCTTGGACCCCTGTCTGGGTAGTGTCAACTTCTAACTCAAATTTTCCATGCATAGTATCCCCCAAAGGGTAAACTTATGTGTTGCACTCAATGACACCTAGGCTATGTGAGCACATGCATTTCTTGGTGTTTCATTTGTCTTTTTTTCCTCCTATTCTTTCTAAAACAAATGCTATCAATTGCTAAGCTAATTACCAGAACCCACGTACAGGTTTGACAGCATATGGAGACTCAGAGGTACATTATTATTATGTGTTGATGACCAGCTACTGTAATGAGTCAACATAAAATAAAAATAAGCTGTATCAGCTAAGAAGATCGCTGAATTTAGTCACTGACATTTATAGTGATAGGTGGCCTGGCTTTACTCGTTCCTTCTATCTTTACTTGTGAAGGCCTCTATAGGCCTTAAGGTAAACACTGAGGGTTTCATGCCAGCTGTGCAAAGAACACACTAGCCTTGGTGAGCAATCTTGGTCAATGTGACATACATAAAAAGAAAATCATTTTTGTTTGTTGGGATATATTTCAGAGAGCCTTAGAGTGATTCCCCGCTGTTTAGTCAATAACAACTTGCATCAGCTTTACAAAAATTGGGCACTTTTTACCTAAGCAGGATGGGACAAACTCAATTAAAAGAGTCCCGAGCACTTGAGCTTTTGCAGGCTCTCTACTTCTCTGGCCATGCCCTGGCTTTATCCAGCAATCAAGGAGAGAAAAGGCCAAAATTAAACGTAGCCTCAAATTGAAGAAACTTGGAGTTGAAAGAGGCCGCTATGGGTCTGCATCTGTGGCATGCTCATGGGTGACAATGTCTGGATTCTTTGCTACACAAAATGGTTTAAAGGGAAAGAAAAATACATGCTTTTTTCTATTCTCCAAAAGCTTTTGACATTCCACATAGTTGGAATGTTATTAAAGTTGAATTATTCCAAAAGCAACAAGACATAGGTCTTCGCTATTTGTGTTCATATATTCGCTACAGTCATTTGGATGATAAATATCTTTTCCTGGATTAGCAAAATCGGCAGCAAAATGCTCACATGGTTTTCTTCTTGAAGAGTAGACTGTCCATATAGCAGTCATTAAATCTATGATATTATATTAAATCAACTTGAAGTTGATGTGTGAAATCTCTCAGAGAAAAACAATCAATTGTAATAAATGTTTTCTAAGAATCAAAAGTGAAGTTGTAAAGTCAACTAAGAGTTTCCCATTACAAATCTTAAACTTGACTCAACGTGAACAGCCAATGAGTCGCTTTTTAAAAAGTCGCTCATTTTCTTTCAAACTAAACACCTAACAGAGAAGTACAAAATGACAAGATCTCATGCAACTGAGAGAAGACTGGAGCTGAAAGGAAGGCCATACATAAGAAAGAATGTAAATGGTAAAATGTTTTCACTGCCAAATCTCTAAATGCTAAGAGAGTGATCTGCTTTACAAGTCCAGGAAGTCAGAAAGAGGGGCATATTGATAGTAACAGTCGTGCAGGTAAAAGTAGTCAAAGGCATAGGTATACTTAGTTATATGACACGGTTAAAGGCAACTGGTTAGGAGCTGCCATATATAAAGACATGAAGCAACACTCTAGACCCCTGAAATCTGTTTCACACTTGCAGCCAAGTATCATAAATATTTTCTTTTTTAATCTTATCCCACCACAAAAAAAATTGAGAAAAAAGGGGTGTCAACTTGAAAAGTTCTACCCTAGCTTTCTTCCTCAAAAAGCTTCAAAAGATAGAGTCCTAATGATCATGCCTTTTGGGGCTGGGTTAAGAAACAGCTTTAGAGAAAGAAAGTAGACCTTCCCTAAGTGAGAGAGGCTGCTGGTGAGAGAGCCGAACTGGGAAGCTTGTGGGACCCGGGGGCTCTTCCTACAAGGGGAACCTACGTTGCCAGCAGGGTATCTGCACCCCCAGAAAGATGCCCAGGTCTTTCATGATTTTCTTGAAAACAGAACATCTGAGTCAACAGGTTTTCAGGATTGGAAATTCTGAGTGTTGCCTTAATTGTTTATACTGCTGCGGCAAACTTTTAAACAAAAATGCTGGGAGTCCCTGCACATACTTTACTGGCCATATGCTCTACCAAACAAAACAATGGCATTCCTTTCAAATGGAGTTGGCAAAGGATGCAATTCTTTAGCCTGGCATTACCATGAAAGTAACACAGTATTAACACATCTGTGTGCCTGACGTGCACGGGCTTGCAGGCATGCAAAGGGATCTGTGTCACTTAACTATAAAAATAGCCTGGCTACAAGTCTATGGGTCCATACTTTTGACAGGTATTGCTATTCAGCAACAGGTTAGTGTGGTCCTGGGCCAACGATTAGAATCTATTTATCAGAGTTCTTCCTCTTAAGGATCGAGTGAGTTCAGTGTAGTATCTGAGAGTATTTTGTCAAGGTTGCGTTTCTTGGCAAAGAGCTCTTAGTAACTTTATAAAGAACAAAACTGGTTGTTTCCTTCTTTTTTTCCTTCAGAGAGCAAGAGTCAGTGTCCTAAAAGTAACTGCTGGTTCTTTGGCAACTGTCCCCCAAAGTAGCTCTTCCCTGTCTAGAATGCGGTTCCTGTGCACTTATAGACAGTTTCTAAAGGTAAAAATGACTGTCACTCATAAATGTGCCCTGCTTCTCTGATGTGGACCCAGATTGGACTCTTAAAGGGGAAGGTTTGTTTTAAGAGAGTGACTTCATGTGTGCCATTCCACTCTGATCCTGGCACACTCACCCCTCTACCCTCAATAAAAACTTTGGATGGGGTCTGGAAGCCTCCTTTACTCCCCAAGCACCCCAAAATTCTCCGGCTTTCATCCAGCTGCTCAGATCTGGTTTCATAGGCAGGGCAAGGCAGCCCCTCACAGTCTGCCTTCCAGCTCTACGTTGGCCCCGGAGCTTCCTCCCTGTGTGACCGGCTGAGTTTAGCAAGTATAAGCCAGTCATCTCCATGCAGAGCTCCACCAAGAACTCCTTTTCTGCAAAGTCTTCTCCCCCTCTCCTGACTGCCCTCCGTCAGCTAGTCCACTACCATCACCTAATAACTAATAACCTTCCCAGGCAGTTTCCAGCTGGAGGGAAAAGAAGTTCCTCCTGGGACTGTCAAAGAAATATATTTACCCCCTCCCCCGACCCACCCCCACCCTTCCCCACCCCCTGCCAATGCCAACACCAACCTGACTCGGCAAACGTGATGATCTCCGAGGTCTGCTCCATAAGTTCATTCATTTCTGCCCTCCTTCCAATGTCATCCTCTATCTCCACATACCCGTTCTCCCCGACTTTGCCCACATGAAGCTTTCTGATCGCGTTCAGAAGCGCCGCCTTGGGCACCGGCTGGGTGACATCGGGTCTCTTCTTCAAGTGCAGCATGTTTAAAATGTGCTTCTTGACGGCCTCCACCATCTCTGGCTGAGAGTTGGGTACATCCTTTGGGAGGGCGGCCAGTGCACAGGACGGACAGTTGGGGGCCGCGCTGTGCCCCTCGGATCCGGGGGTGGGGGAACTCCTCACTATAATCCAGCAACTTGCCAACAGAAATCCTCTCAGCCAAAGCAAGGGCATCCTGGCAGCAAAAGTTGTTGTGATTGCCTTTTTAAAAGGCCCTGCTTTTCCTCCCCCCTCACGCACAGGTTTTTTTTGTTTGTTTGTTGGATTTTTTATTTTTTGGTTTTTTTTTTTCCTTCTCCTCTTCAGCAAATTCTCTGGAACAAGAACAAAAAGTTTTCTGTGAAGTTTTGTTTGCAGGTTGCTCTCTGAATGCAGTCAGTGCTGTAGGTTTGTGGCTGTCAGGGAGGAGAGTTCTGACTGTCTCCGAGTAAGAGAGAAGGAGGGAGGGAGGGAGGGAGACAGGGAGGGAGGGAGGGAGAGACAGGGTTGGGGGGAGACAGACAGAGACAGAGAGAGGATGGGAGGGAGAGAGAGACAGGGAGAGAGGAGAGAGGGGGAGAGAAGAGAGAGGGAAAGAAGGGGGGAGAGGGAGAGAGGGAGAGAGGGAGGGTAGGGAGGGAGGGGGAGAGGGGGAGAGGGAGAGAGGGAGAGGAAGAGAGAGAGAGAGAGAGAGAGAGAGAGAGAGAGAGAGAGAGAGAAACGGATTGGCCCTAAGTAAGTGAGTGAATGGAGAGGGAGGGAGTTTGCTGTGAGTAGGGCTGTGATTAGGGAGGGAGGGACAGCCCGTTTTCTGACAGGCTGCTCTCCTTCTGCTCTTAGCTTCCTCACAGACACCTCTCTTCAAATATCACCATTTTCGGGGGTTCTACTTTCCCTTCTAAAATAAATTCTCCTAATTTTGTTCGCTATCTTTTTTTTTTCTTTCTCTGCCCGGTTTCCTGATTTCACCTTCTTCCTTTTTTGGAGGGGAGGGGGAAAAAAAACCCAAACAAATGCAGTGTCTCAATCAACAGGGATGACTTGATTAAAAAAGTCTGTCCCCATCGCCCCTTCACCCTGCCTAGCCACAGCCCTAGGTGGTAAAATGCCCACCTGGCCACACGGTGGGGCAGAGGGCGCAGGGAGGTCCGGTGGACAGGTAGTGGAGGTCAGGGAAGAGGGGCCCAGGGACCACGGAGGTGCCCGGGCCAGTTGATTGTTCTGGCCGGATGGGAATCCAAGGGAGATGTTCCTTCCCCCTCATTCATTCATATTTAAATGTTCAGGTCATCAACACTGGCAGGCGATCTGATGAGAGCGCAAGGGAACTTTTGTTCGGGGGTCATATAATACACTCCACTCTTCCCAACTGTAAAATGCAGCTGGGCACTGAAGGACCAGCGGGCAGGCAGCCTGTCACAAGCCCAAGTCCCAGAAGTGCTCTCCCCATCCCCTTCAGCTGCCCCTTCTGCCCGGGACCCACTCACTCTCACACGTTACAGCATACCACCGCACGCCGGACTTCACAGATAAAATGCAAAATTCTCTTGGCCTTTCCCACATCCTTTTATAAAAAGAGTGCACTCGTATGACTTGAATAACTGGTCCTATGGGAAAAGACTCTCTAAAATATATTGGCAAATTATTTTTCTCTGTCATGTGGTAGTTTTTTCAGCTTGCCTCAAGCCTGTCCCGACCAATGCATTCATAGACAGCCCCTTGACTACTTCTTTTTCCCTCAAAGGAACAGTACAGATGAAATCATGGATTTTAGTGTGTACAGAAAAAGAAAATTGTGAATTTTTTAACAATGCCTTTCTGAGGCTTAAAAAAAAATTCTTCCCCCTCCCCTTTTTTTCATTTTCTGTCTTATTGCTTTTATCTTGCAGAAGAATCTTTAAGGGGTCCATCTGTTAAAGCGTTCCTTCCCTCTCAGTTTCTTTCCCACACATAAGCCCTTTTGGTTTCTGAAGATACAGTCAGCTTATATCTGACACCTAGTGTGTTCATAGCATTATAGTCAAGCAATGCAGTTTAGGTGGAAAGAATTAATAAATATCATTACTACAAGCATAAGATCTGAGTGCAAGGGGATGAAGGCAAGATAATTGTGACACTAAGTTAAAATTACAGTTTGCACAGGTTAACAAGGCACTCTGAATTGTATATACTGTCCCCTTTTCCAAAACAACTATTTGCAAGACTTTTTCTGTTACAAGTCACCTAACACCTTTGGGGGTTCAGCTCCAGGAACATCAATTACTCTACCATTATTGTTAAAACTTTGTCAACATTGCCTAAAAAGCCTCATATTTTTAGTAGGGGATGGTGAAAGAGAATGGGGGAGGCAGGGGCATTTGTGTTATAATGGTTTCACAAAACATCTTTGTACCATAACACTTAACATCATCCACCTATTTGGAGTCACACATACAGCACCCAAAATGTTTTGTAGTCCAGTTAAGTTTTACAAGAAAGTCTGAAATACAACCAAAAGTTTAATGACTCTAAACAACTCAAGAGTCCTAATAGCATTTAGATAAACGCAACTTATCAATATTTGGATTCTCTCTGCATCTGAGTACGTGTGTGTTCCCTGAATTTACTGTTTGCGAATGTAACTCTCAAAAATAGCTTTCTCTTTGGCATATGTACTTGCATATATGTGCTGAGTGGGTTGTATAAACACATAATCTATTTGCATGCTCTAGGACTATTAAAAGCTATATTAACTTGCCTGAATAATATAAAAAGGTACAAATCACAATGCACATTGGAAATGCCAATTAGTTATAAAATTCCTCCTAGCTATCCTATCTTTGAACGTGTAAAGAGCTCAGAAGTAAGAGTTAAAAAGCATTACCTTTCTGGTCCCCACTCTTCCACCAGCCGGCTCTTGTATCATGTGGTAAGAGCTGTCTGAGCTCCTCTTCATGGTATTGGCACTGTGAAGTTTTATACTGTACTACTTATTTGTACACTCACACATTGGTACCACTGAAACAGAGGAGGGCTGGGGCTTTGTTTGGGATTGGTTGGAATCAGCATGACATCAGCGGATGACTGGTTTTTCCAGTGTGAGACATTTCATAATTCATTATCTAATGGAAAGCCCTTCCTGGCTTCTGAAACACTACTGGGTGATGCAGTGAGCCAGTGAAACCTCTGGCTAGGATTACTCTACCTTTTTAGAAAAATATTGGAATCAAATAGATATGTCTCAATGAGTATGTCCAACTTTCAACTTTTCTTTTACTACTCGCACACACGTCTCGTTATATTCAGGTTCAGTTTTATGTCTTTACATAAAACATCTGTTACTTCATGAAGTTGCTTCTATTTACAAAGTATTTTATTGTTTCTTTCAGGGAAGAAAATTCGTAGTGTTCTTTATGGGGATTCTAATTTTATTTTTTTTAAATAAGCTATTTCATTGAGGAAAAAAATGGGAAAATCTGTATAATCATATGATGACGGTCTCCCCCCTCCACCAACTTACACTATTATTTTACATCTTGAAATTGAATGCCTGCTTCATAAATCATTTATCACCAAGAACTTTGGAAATAGTCATTCTCTGTAAGTGAACTTCATAAGTATCCTTCCCAGGTCTTTAGAATCTCATCCTAACTAACCAAACACACACACACACACACACACACACACAACAACAACAAAGAAACCCTCATGCATCATTCTTTTTTACCAGAACTTCAACTCCTATAATTTCTAAATTGTTACAAATATAACGTGAGCTTAATGAAAAGAAGTGAACACCTCTTGAAATAGGGGTAAAGCTGGTCAGGCTTTTTTTTGGGGGGATGGGTATTGGTAAGTCTGGTAAATAACATAGGAGGAAGGAGTCCTCGGACAAGAATGGTGAAGAGTTGTTTGAAGGAGTATAGTTGAAGCATAAGCGCAGTTTTCATGACAAGTTGGATAAAATGTACAAAACTGGGAGCTAATGAGAGCCATATGACCAGATATGTTGTTTTGTGTGCAGGATTTAACATGCATAAAATAAACTTTTCACTGTGCCCACAAGCAAAATATAGAGGCTCTGGTCTCCTGATGTGTGGCTTAAGCAAGTTCCATTAGGACACCAGAAGTTTTTTGGGTAAGAGGGTCTCTCTTGGCTAGACACAGAGAAAGTGTGGGTGTTGAGCTGCATGGGGGTTGGGGGAAGGAGTATTCTAAGAACTGCATATGCAGAAATGAAGTAGGAAAAAAAATCATTAGGTTGTAGAGGAAGAGAGTGAATCTGAGTGGCACAGACAGAAATAGGATTAATGATGGTGAACTCCAAACCTGCCCCTCCGTTTAGCACTGGCTAAACTCAAACCCTTTATAAGAAAGGAACTTCTCCACCCTTTTTGCTGAGAACTAGTGGAGTCAATGACCTTCAGGGCATCTAAACTCACCCTATACCCCACACATGAACCGCGGTGTCCTGAAAACATCCCCTCCCTCCCCCCAGAAAGTGGTGTGTGTGTGTGTGTGTGTGTGTGTGTGCGCGCGTGCGCGAGGGTAGGTGCTAGTGGAGGGGGGAGGCACAAAACAAACCCAGATCAGATCCCAGTTCTTCTGTTCACTCACCGCGTAAACTCAGGCCTCAGTATTCCCATCTATAAAATGGGATCCATAACATGAACCTGTGGGGGTCAGGTGCAGCTATCAGATAATAATAAGTGATATTATTTCTGAGAAGCCTGGTGGCTCTTCTTAAACATGGGTGTCACAGGAGTCTGCAGCACTCTGACCAGAGGAGCCACAACACAAGTGTGACACCGAAACTCTGCTGGCCCTCTGATGCCACCAAGTGCCCACCTGCCAGGCCAGCCTACCAGCCGCCCTGCCACCCCTCTACCTGCACCACAGTGGCAATGCCTCCTCGCTCGGTGCAAATCAAGGTGGGGGTGGTGGAGGAAGCAGGCAGGTTAAAATAGCTTCTGTGGCATATGCAAGACTGGGAATCAGCTTTTGCCTGCGGAACTCAAGGGGCCCGGGGCACAAGCTGGTCAGCCCAGTCCTGACCAGAATCTCCTTCTCCTTCCTTGGTTTGGTTTCTCTTTCACTTCCCCCTCCCCCGGAGCTTCCCCGCACCCCAGGCCCTTCGGGTCCCGGCTTCTCGGCCCTGCTACTGTACCTTGAGCAGCACCTGCTGGCAGCTTCCAGGGATCACGCCGGAACGCGGCCGCTGCTCGAGCCCAGCCCGCGGGATGCCTGGAGCCAGGGCCAAGCCGGTCTAAGCGGCCGCCTCTATTTTTACCCTGAGCACCAGCAAGGGCAACTTCTTTTAAGAGCAGCTCTTGATTTTTTCCCCCCTTTTGGCAGCTAAAGAATTCAGGGAGGGGAAAAAAAATCACTGTTCAGTGAGTGCAGCTGGGAATCTCTGAACCCAGCCCTCAGTGCCAGGGACTGAAACCACAGCAAATGTCAGGGAGCGGGACCTGCGGAGGGGCCGGGGGGCTCCCCGCGGACAGAGGCGAGCCGGGAGCGCTCGCGCACCAGCCAACTGCCCCCTTCTGAGTGCGGAGCGCGGTCCTCCAGCGACTGCACTAGCAAAGTGGCCCGCTGCCACCGCGTTATTCACCTAGTGGAGGCGGCCTGATTTACTGGCGACTTCACAAACCCAACTCCACGCTGGAGCATTTGCATGGCTCTGTTCTCGCCTCGAGGAGCAGCCACTAGCGAACCCGGTGGAGCAGCTTGCTGCGAGAAGGAGCCGGGAGGGAAACTGTGGTACCTTATTTTACTGTAATTGCAAAAGGAACGATGTGCCAGAGATTTATATTTAGAAGTTGTATGTTTCTACTTTTATGTAAATGGAGCAATTAGGGCCTGTCTTGCTGCTGCTAACTCCAATGCGTGTGCATTGCTGGGGAGCTGGTGTTTTCAATCACAATTAGTGAGCTGGTCAAAAAACAAAGTTCGTTTAAGGATAAGAGCTCAATTGTGCGAATGGGGGAGAGGCCAGGGTTCGTGTGCCGGCTTGTGGCTTGCGGTGACACCTAGCTTAGGGCCACGGCCAACCTTATAGTGGTGTTTACCTGTGGCAGCAGCTGTCCCTGTTCAAAGTTGGCATAAATGAGGAAGCAAGAATGTTCACTTTTCTTCTCAAGCAAACCGTCTGTCCTTCAGCTTTCATCCATGCTATTAATTGGGCTCTTTCCTCACTACTCCTGGAGCAAGGAGACAGGCCCGGAAAAGTAAGGGAGGGGGGAGCATTTTTTCAGGGCTCTATTATTTTAGCTGCTGCTCACAGATTGCTGTTATTCAGTCAAAAATACAAGTCAGGAGATGTAAATGTCCCAAGCAGGTGACTGGGATGTTGTCCTCTGATTCAGCTGAAATGACACAGGGCTGGGGGTTCAGAGGCACAGACAAGAGTGCTGACGAGTTAGGGTGTTTTCGTTCCTCCCTATGAAAAATCTGTTTCCAAAAAAGCGTGATTTCTGGTTCATCCCGTCTGGGAAACGGAACATAAAACGTGACTATGGAGATAAATCAAAAGGACCTGAGGTGTTCTCAGCAGCTGACGTGTTTTTCTGGGGCTCAGGCTGGAAAACCTGGCTTTGTTGGTGAGGGGTGACTCCCTTGAGAGGCAGCTCAGAATCCAGAGAATGTGGGCAGGATACAGAGTGCTATTTGCTTCAGGGAGATGGTGGGAGTCTGTGATGAAGGGTCTCATCAAATGGTTTCAATCGAACATGGGATTGGCAAACTCTGCCTGTTTCCTGGACAGTTGCAGCCTGTACATAGCTTGGGCTGAATGTTAGGTAGAAAGATTTGGGACAAAGAAGAATCAGCTGTTTTTCTTTTAAGTTAAATCAATGAATGAATAGCCCTAGAGAAGGAGAGGGAAACATTAAAAAGTCCCCTAAAATTCATTGAGAACAGCAGGTCAGCAATGGTTAATCCAAAACTTGACTCGTAAGCCTCACAGTTCTTTCAGAACCACCAGAATTTCCCACAAGGCCTTCTGCTGTGTCAGAGCACTCTGTTTCTGGAGTATTTGGGAATGCTATTTTCTGAACCAAGGGAACCCAGATACTAGAACTAAAACAATTAGGGAAAGGAGATGAAGGGGAAAAAACCCAGCAAGTAAACGATTACTCTTCATTCTACAGCAATGGTTCTCAATTGGGGTGATTTTGCTCCCTGGGGGACCTCTGACCATGTTTGAAGACATTTTGGTTGTTCCAGCTGGGAGGGAGATTCTACTGGCCGCTAGTGGGTAGGGGCTGGGGATGCTGCTAAATAGCCTACCATGCACAGGATAGCCCCAACAGCAAGAAATTATCTGGTCTGAAGTTCTGCAGTTGAGAGACCCTGATTTCATGTTATCATTTTAAAGTTTCACCCAACCTTCTCCCTGTGCATCTCCAAGAGGTCTTGGAAACCAAAAGAAAAAAAAAAAAGCAACCTCTACAAAATATTAATAATTCAAGTGATTCTGCTTCCGCTTGTACCTTATATTTTCTGATTACTGGAGACTACAGATGCAATGTTCCTCTTGGGCAACATTGTTGTTCAAACCAGCTTTCACCTACGGCCTCAATACATTTTCCTGCTGGCTTTTTGTTCTAACCCAAAGCAGAACCTTGGTGACCAGCAACAAATTGAGATGGGCTGGCCCACGCCCAAGTTGTTAGGAGACAAGAGACTCACGCAAAAGAGTAAATGAATAAAAGATTGAGTTGTTCATTTTAGCAATTCGGTATCAGATAAATCCATGCAGTAGAGAATTCCCTGAAGTAAAATTCACAAAAGTGAGATTACCATGCCATTCTCCTACAGCAAACACATATGATATAGCTCGATTTTATTTGTTTAATACCTTAGGGGAATGACATGCAATCAATATCCAAAGAGATAAAACAGCGCTTTGCTAAATCCTAATGGCTGTTGCAAGCAACATTCTATTCTCTAAACTTCCTTTGTAAAAGGAAGTTGTGTGGCTGTTAAAGGAAGGCCATGCCCTTCCAGGTGTTGCTTTCCTGTGAGGACTGGGGAAACTATTGTGAAGGATTCCGCCTCATGGAAAATCATAATAGTAATCAACAAGTGTTGGTGAAATGCACAAAAAGGCAGTTGCCAGGAAGAAACTAGCTTAGAACTGAAATCCTATTGTCCAGAATCAGTGAGGGCCTACTTCCCTGGTTCATCACTTGGCTCCTGAGTGACATGGGTCATCCTGAAAGGAAAGGGTAGGTCAGAGATCATTTTAAGATGAAGGGAGCCATGAGGGGAATGTCTTAGACACTCTGACGCCGTGTCATCTCTTCCAACAAGTGAATCACCGTCTCCCCAGGTAAATGGTCATTTTGGAACCAAAGGCTTCAATCAACTCTCAAATGATTCAGAAATGCCTGGATTTCTTCCCAAGAATTAACCACGTAGTACATGTAAAAAAATTCAATATTGAGAGAAATACTCATTTACAATCTCAATAGAAAAACATATATTGAAAAAAAAAACCCAGACTAACTCAAACTGAAGAAATATACCCTCAACATTCTTCCTGAACAATATATATTTCACAATTGTTTATCGTAACTCAGTTCTAACCCAATCAGGAAACATCTGCTTCAACAATTTATCTTCCTATTGCCCCAGAAGATTATTGAAAAATACTTCCCAAGGAACATAAAACGGATTGTTGCAATCATTTTTCTCACCTGGATCCCCTCGGGTAATAAGTTCCATTGCTGACTTGAAGACATAGTGGTTTAGTATGTAGATTCCACTGGACTGATAAGAGAGCAGAAATCTTGATTCATATCCAGTTTTGCCTGTCCACAAAGATCCCCCCACAACCTGTTCCCAAATCTCCGCTTGGAGGGGAAAATCCCCACAGAAAAGCCTGGGGACTGTCCTGTGTGTATTTTTTTGAATCAGTGAATTGCTGCCTCCCTCATGTCCTGGCAGAGTCCAAAGGTTCTGCCCTCTGTGGGAGCAGCTCCAAGGCATGGTCTGAGTGCTGCTGTTCACGAGTTCTGTGGACTCGCGTGGACACTGGCAAGGACTCAGCTAGGTTGGTAAATATTTCCAGGTGGCCCACTCTAATTTTAGGAAGGTCAAGTTTGCAAAGGTGAAATAGCAAGCAGGACTTCTGTCACTTTTTATTGGATTGGAAAAGCAAACTGTAATTAAGCACAATATTCTTACAGAGTTTAAAATGAAGTCACTGAATTCAACAAACAGCTTTAAACTTTCAAAAACAACTTATGGCCACAATCCCTCTTCTACTCATTGAGTTCTTCTTGAAAGATGGAAGAGTATAATGAATGAGGGAGGAGTCATTACAGCAGAAGGGAAAAAATGCTCCAGAAAACCTCTCTCCCAAAGGTCAGGGGTTCATTTGTGATCCCTTAATGAAACAGGGGCAGAAAGCCAATAAGGTAATTTTGGCCAACTCCAACATCAGTTAACTATGAACTGAGAATAATTAAAATGGTGCTCCCTGTAGAAAAGAGTTCACCCAATAAGTTTCCCAAATTTCAAGGAGCTTTTGTTTTATTAGATGCTGTTAGCTTCATGTTAGTCACAGGAAAAAAAAAATGCCCACATACACACGCACAACTAAATGTAGTCAGTTTGCTCAGCTGCTGCTGACGTCACTGCTGCCCACTAGGAATGAGTTACTGTCATAACCTCTCTTTTATTAATCATAGGCTGGAGGAAGCACAAAGTGGGTGACATCATTAGGCAAAGGACCGGCTAACTCATGCTCCAATTTACTCAGCTTTATTATAACATTTCTCGAGTGTCATATGCAAGTGATTACCGTTTCACACTTTCCCCATCTGAGCAATCATCCCTAACCTTCAATTCAAATTCCCAGAGAAAAGCTCAGCTTTTCAGATGGAGGTGCATAAAAGCCAAATCTCACTAAGGGTCCTTGTCCCAAGAAGGAATGTCCTCCTCAGAATGCCTTCTTGCTGGGCTTGAAACAGAGGCAGTTTCTAGAACCATAGCATACTAAATAATTCTCCATTGTCTCTGGCCTTGGTGGTGGTCTCTGAGTGGAGAAGACCCTGACAATCCAGATGGGTCCAGCCAAGTATGGCCTCCTGGTGACCAAGGGCACGGGTACCCCAGTGCTCTGAAGTATGAAAAACACCATTTGAAGATGAGGTAAAAGGTAATGGTTGCAACATACAAATAATGTATGTCTTTTTAAACTTAGGATGGATGTCATTTAAAAAGCAACAATTTTGGTATTGAGAGTGGACGGATCGCAGAGAAGGTGCCCAGTTGCTACAGGGTTTCTTTCTACACAGGGTTTCTTCCTATTTATATGCACCAGAAGGAGGCACCTCAGCCTCTTCCTACTGACGGACAGCTAGACTACCTGGGTTCAAATTTGGGGTTCACCACTTTCAAACTGGAGGATACTGGGCAAATGACTTGGCTCCCCGATTCGTATAATAAATGTGGGTAACAACAGCCCCGCCCTCATAGATAACATTGTTGTCAGGGATAGCTGAGTTAATCGTGTGAGCCACGTAGAATGTACTGGTACATAGTCAATGCGGTTTACTGATATTATTTCTCTTCCTTTTTAAAAAATGCTTTATTGGCTGACCTGAACCCCCTGCGTCCTGCTCTGTAGAGCCTTGGAAAGATGGGCAAATGCTCTGGGACAAGCCACCAGGGCAGACTGGTACTGCGAAGATCCCACTACGCATTGGGCTCTGTACCTGGCTGGAAAGTCACAAGTCAGTCCACCTCTCTGTGGTCTAGTCTCCACTCCTACTACTCTTTATCCCATGAGGAGCTTCTGGAAACTAAAAAAGGTGCGTAATCAAAAGTGAAAGAAGACATTGGTCCAAGGATTCCCAAGAGCTCAGGATCATGTTTCTGTTGTTTCTTTTTGAATAGACAACATTCTCAGAGTGTTCAGTAGCTACACACACACACACACACACACACACACACACACACATACATACACTCCACACAAAAAAGTAACATCTCCGCAATGTTGTATGCATCAGGAAAAGCAAATGTTTTTTACCGCAGGCTGGGCTATGCTTCATCCTCTTAAACTAGCATCTTGAGGTCTTTGCAGAAGCCATTTTATAGATGCCTACACTCATCCCCTTACTTGCATTCTCATCCCGAGGGTATTTTAAGGAGTCAAAGTTTACTTAGGTGTGTGTGAGAGACAGAATGATAGACCACAAGAGAAGGCTAGGGCTTCATAATATTTAGATAATGATGAAACTGAAACAGCTGATGCAGAGTGCAGTAATTATATAGGATACTTTATTATTTGGGTTTACCTTTGCTCAGTAGTGAATTATAAGCACTCTACTAGGTGGGAGGTTTGGCTTCCAAAATGATCAGCTGGTGCAGGATGGAACTGCCGGACCATGTCACCTGGTAAATAAAATAATAATACACAGCAACTTTAGGATCTCCTAATTGGAAGCTTCTTTTCGACAACAAAAGATGCCAGGATATCTGCTGCCCCCTAACTGGGACCATGAAGAATAGCACATAACTTTTTAAGAAGCAAAGTCCAATTCAGGCACAGTTAAGTTGGTGGCTGAGTCTACCTCCTAAGTTATAGTTGTGAATTTGGCCTTTTCTGTGAACCTGTTTGTTGCGACTAAGGCAAAGCCATCGGGTAGAGTCCTGTTTCCTGTTTTGCTTCTGTCTTTTCCTGATGGAGAGGCACTCCTGATTTGCAGCAGCTGCCTAGGTAGAACAGGGTTGACCAAAGCACGTATCACCAACACAGACTGTTAATCATGTGATTAGAGAAAACTCTTGCGGGGGGCATTCAAATTTCCATAGCCTTCTTCTAAGGAAATTTCTGAGAGACCCAGAAAAGGAGCGTAACCACGAGGGAAAATGAATCCTGCAGACTTGAGCATTCCAGACTTACCAGGTGATCCAGCTGTCCCTCAGTAGGAAGAGGCTGAGGCGCCCCCTTCTGGTGCATACGAATAGGAAGAAACCCTGTGTAGAAAGAAACCCTGTAGCAACTGAGCACCTTCTCTGTGATCCGTCCACTCTCAATACCAAGATTGTTGCTTTTTAAATGACATCCATCCTAAGTTTAAAAAGACATACATTATTTGTATAAAATGTGAAAGAGGCCGAACAAAAAATGTAAATCACATGTAATCATCCCTCCCAGAAATAATCCTTATTAAAACTTCTGTGTGTGTGTAAAACAAAATTATAATCCTACTGTAATATAATTCTGTATGTTGATATTTCTCACCTATCATTGTACGTTGAGCATTTTCAATGGTCAAATTATTTCTTAAAAATATTAGGGACTGGGAAGTAACCTTTCAAACAGATGTGTCTTTATTTTTAAACCCGTCCACAATTACTGTATATTGAAGTCATTTCCCAAATTTTGCAAGTGTAAGTATTGCATCCATGCTCTTATATGTTTAAATGCATCTCTTATTAGTTCCTTGAGATAACTTCCTAGAAGTTGAATCACTGGATCTAAAAATATTGACATATTTGAGCCAGACACGGTGGCTCACACCTGTAATTGCAGTACTTTGGGAGGCCAAAGCAGGTGGATTACTTGAGGTCTGGAGTTCGAGACCAGCCTAGCCAATATAGTGAAACCTTATCTCTATTAAAATTACAAAAATTAGCCAGGTGTGGCAGCACATGCTTGTAGTCCCAGCTAGTCAGGAGACTGAGGCAGAAGACTCACTTGAACCTGGGAGGTGGAGGTTACTGTGAGCCGAGATGGTGCTACTGCACTTCAGCCTGGGGGAGAGTGAGACTTCATCTCAAAAAATAAAAAAATAAAAAATAAATTAAAATGTGGACATATTTAAGATCTTCATGTATATTACCAATTGCCCTCCTGGAAGATTTTACCTGTTACATTCCAACGAATACTGTAAGGACATCACTCTTTCTGTATTTAGGCATGGATGTTATCAAAGTTCTCTCCCACCCAGGCCAAATATGGTATATGCTTTGTTCTAATTTGAATTTATAATTATAATTTAAAATGGACATTTTGTGGTCCCTCTGTACAACTTTCTTTTGAGTCATTGTTCATGTTATTTGCCCATTGTTTCTTTTATTAATAAGAACCCTATTCTCATTTTTATATTTTCAATAAAATTTCATCATATCTACATTTATATTATCTATAGTAAAGTATATTTTATTGTTAATGAGAACTCCTTTTATATTAAGGACCCTAACCTACTGTCTGCTACATATTATTGTAATTTTTTTCCCTGTTAGTTCCTGGCCCTTTAATTTTGTTTATGTTAATAGTGTTTCACACCAAAAGAGAGTTTACATTTTTATATAAACTAATCTGGAAATTGCTATCTTTATGCTGAGGCTTTTCCATCAGGAAATTAAATTGATATTTATGTATATTTCCCACTAAATATTTTTTGGCACTTTGTTCTTTAATCCAACATATCTGGAATATAATTTGGCATACAGAACAAGGAAGAGCTGTGACTTTAAAGAAATTTTTCCAAAGATTGAATGAGCACCATTTATGAACTTTTCACTTTGGAATGCCATTTTCATCACTAATTATATGTGTACAAATATGAGCACTAATTTCATTCCATTTATCTATAGTGTGTTGCTAAGCTCGTGATCCCATTTCATTCATATCTTTTTCCAGTTTTAATATTGTTCATTTCACTCTAGTTCTGTTCTATCCCAGGTCTTTTTATGTATGTGGCTCAAGTTCACGACCCAACAGTTATCTTGATTAAAATATTATTTCCAAATGCCAGGGCTTTTTAACAACTGTAGATAGTTCTAGGTTTTTCTCCACTTGTGGTTACTCAAAGTTCATCATTTAATGATAGCATATCATTGAATAGTGTGTTTGTTTGTTTGTTTGTTTGTTTGCTTTTTGAGACAGAGTCTCGCTCTGTCATCCAGGCTGGAGTGCATTGGCATGATCTCGGCTCATTTCAGCCTCCATCTTCTAGGTTCAAGCGATTCTCATGCCTCAGCCTCTTGAGTAGTTGAGACTACAGGCACGCACCACCATGCCTGGCTAACTTTTTGTATTTTTAGTAGAGATGGGGTTTTACCATGTTGTTCAGGCTGGTCTCGAACTCTGAGCTCAAGCAATCTGCCTGCCTCAGCCTCCCAAAGTGCTAGGATTACAGGTGTGAGCCACCGTGCCCAGCCTTAAACAATGTTTTTAATTAAAATAGCTTCTTCCTAATTGTAAAAATAATACGTGTTCACTTTTCAAGTACAAACACCATGCAGGAAAAAAGAAAGGAAGAAAGAAAAAGAGGAAACAAAGAAAGGGAAAGAAGGAGGAAGGGAAAAGAGGGAGAGAGGGACAGAGGGCTCCTACAATTTAATCATCCAAAGAAAACCAGAAACAAAATTATGGTTTATGTCTTTCCAGAAATGGAAAGATCTTTCTTCATTTCAGGAACATTTTCTTCTATTGCATTTTTGACAAGTGTTTTTGTTTGTTTCTAAAATTTTCTTGAATGTGTAAATTGTTGATTTAAAGACTCTTTAGTTTTGAGTGTGCTCTTTAGCTTTCTTTGCTCTTTTGTTTCGTTTCTTCTTGTTAGCTGAGGAATTTATGCATAAGCCCTATGTTGCTGTTTATTCTTTTTCTGTTAACTCATTTTTGAATGGAATAAGACAGCAGGTCTACTGTTTGCCCTAAAATAGCATGGATGTGTTCTCATCTATCCTCCTTTTTACTTCTCTAAACACCATCTACATCTTGTCTAAGGGCTGGGTGCTGATGGCCTCTGGGGCCTGGGACAGGAACTGAGGTCATGGGTGGGAGCTTTCTGGTGACCCTGCAGCCAGGGCCTGTCCTGCCGAGTTAGGAGCATGTCCCTTTTGTTGGAGGAATACCCTTCAGGTCTCAGCTTTTTCCCTAGTTTTGGAATGGACTGGGTTAGGAAGATGTTGGAGTTTGCAGCCTTTTTATTTTGCACTGCTGCATGTATTTAATTCTTCATCATGTCTCATGCTTACTGCTCTCACTCCTCATTTCCTTTTCTTACCTGTGACAAAGCTTCTGTTCCTCTATCCTTAGATGTAAGCCTATCCCACCATTAACAAAACTTAGGAAGAGAAAACTAAAATCACTCAAGCACTACAGGCTTGGCAGATGCTCACACCTGACTCATTCTCCTGTTTTGGGGTCCTTCCAATGGCTGCTACAGCCATCTGTTGGCTGGCTGCCCCCTGGTCCCCACTTAGACCCTGCTTCCCTGTAGTCCCTTGCATACAGACTCTCTCTGTGGGACACATTCTCCTCCAAGCCCATCCTCTTGGGCAGGACCTAAAACAGCCCCAGGCCTGCCTTCCCTCCCATGTACACCCTACTAGGTCCATGGGAAACTCACACATTTCTAGCCCATTATTGATGGGATTGTGGTTTCTTCACAAACATAGTCCTCTCCTCCTTTTATCCTTTACCTTGCCATAGAACAATTTACATTTTTTCAGGCATGAATCAGGCATCAGTATCCAGGGTTCCTCAACTATAGAAGGTGCTGTTGAAGTCTATGTTATCTTCCTTGAAGTTGAAGAAAGTTAATTAACCCTGCCCTAGAGCTGGGATTCAAACATACCTGGCAGGTGCGTCTTCTGAAGACATCTCCCAAAATCCACCCCCCACTTTCTGTCCACTCTTTTAAACTTTTATATTCTCAACATCTCACCAGAGTCACAAAGATAATGGAACTTTTTCTCAGATATGTACTTTAAAGATTCCTTTGCAGTAGTCCACATCCCCTTCACTCTGCTATCTGATAGTTGTCTAGTATGTTGGCCCCCAGGTTAGAATTTCCATTTTAAAACATTATACTAGTTTTAAAACACTAAACATTTGTTTTCTATTACTGCTTGAGTGAAAAATAAGCCTTTATTGATTTTGAGGCATCATCATTTGGGGATCTATTTCTTCTAGCAAATATTACCTTCCAGAGAGAGAGAAGAGCAGAAGATTAGAAACTTGAAGGCAGAGGCTTGGGAACCTTCATATTTATGAGGTAAGTGGAGGAAAAGGAGACCGTGAGGAGCTTTGGGAAGGAGTCAGATGTGTTGGAGAAAAACAAGTAGGGAATATTATCAAGGAAGCCAAGAAAAGTGAGAGTTTTAAAGTGTCGCATGACACATAGTGTGGTCAAGTAAGAAACTGACAGAAAGGCCCACTAGATCTGGCAATAGTCGAATCAGTGCTGGTGCTAACCTGAGCAGATCAGCTTTGTTCCTTGGGGACAGATTTTAATGGGAGGAGGAGGGGATGAGAAGATTAAGGAGATGTGCTCTGTCAAAAGTTGTGAAGAAGAAATTGAGTAATGACTAGAGAAGGAGACACTGAGGATTGAGAGAAAGCCCTTCTAAATTTTAAGATAAAGATTTAAGCTTCTTTTCTGAGAGAAGTGAGTGGGTAAAGGTAAATAATTTTACAATGTGAGAGGAGACAGAGAAGCAAGTTTCCTGCTTGAGTAAGAAATGATGGATTGATTTCAAAATAGATCCACGTTCACACCACTTCTTCCTACCTCCATCATTGTCCCTCGGACCAACCTGCCATCCCTGTTGACCTAAATATACCACCACACCTGAATAACTGCAGTAGCCTCCTAGCAAATCTCCTTACTCCCATCCTTGCCCCCATAGATTATTAGGAATCCAACACTAGAAATGACCCTTTCAAAAATGCAAGGCAGGTGAGGTTTCTCCTTTGCTCCTACCCTTCCATGGCTTCTCTCCTCGCTCACTATTGTGGCCAAAGAGAAGCTATGTGACCTGGCCACATCCCTCACCATGTCTTCTTCTCTGTTTCTGCTTGATCTCTGTCTTCTTCCCACGTGATCCCCCTTGCTATCCTTCCAACAGAATGAGCTTGTGCATGTCCCAGAGCCTTTGCTCTTGACGTTGCCTCTGCCAGGAATTTCATCATTGTCCATCAGACACCCTCACAGCTCATTCCCTGACTTTCTTGTTATTTGTCTCCAGATAACTGAAGCCTTTTTGGACCACTCAGTATAAAATAGCAATGGACTCCACCCTGGTACACCCTAACACCCAGCCTGTTTCGTTTTTCTCTATTTATCACTATCTGAGGTCTTTGTTTATTGTCTATGTGACAACACTAGAATGAGGGCAGAGACATTGTTTTGTTAACAGCTAAATCTTGGCACCTAAAACTGTCTGGCATGTAGTAGTTGCTCAATAAATATTTGTTGGCTGATGACTTAATCCTAAGCATAGGTGGTCGGATTAGCCTTAAATGAAACAAGTGGAAAAAATAAAGTGTGGGCATAGAGAGACATGATGATAACTGACAGAGAAGGGAATTAAAAGAATTTTCATCTTATTGATTTTGCAATGAAAAAGAAGGTAAGCTCATCTGCTAAGAGAGATGTCAAACCTGCTGAAGGTGGTGGGGTGGAAGGTTTGAAAAGACAGGTGAAATTTTATAATGGTGGCAGAAGCGGGTAGGAGGTGAGGGGGATTCCGAACACCTCCAGGCATTCTGGAAGACATTGAGACTGAAGGCACTGAGGTTTCAGGGACACCAAACCACATAGTTGTTCTGTCTTACCTAGAAGAGTTCTTTACTGTAAGGTGTAGAAGAGAGAAGGTCAATTGTTTAGATACAGCATTGCTGTTCAGTTGAAATTTCTGAAATCATGAAAAGGTTCCTCAGGAATGAAGCAAAGCCAGAAAGCAACTGGGTTGTGAAAAAATAGCATCATCCAGGAATCAGAAATATTGATGATGTTTATTAAATGCAGGTACGTTGAGAGAGAGTGAGCGCTGATGGGCGTTGGTTCTCAGAAAATGGAATACTGAAGGTTAAGACCTCAAAGGACAAGCCGTTGTAGATAGTGAAACAGCCCAGGGCGTGGTCATGGGATGTGTTTCTTATGTGGAATGGTTGTGAAAGTCTTTAGTGTTAAGAGACTCAAAAGCCTGTAAGAGAGGGTTAGCTGAATAAAAATCCTGAGGTACATGTCAGGCACAAAGATGCATAATGGAAAAACCACAATCTTCAGGCTGTTTTTGTATGAAGGTGGAAGTGTAATGAAGATGATGCTCTGTTGATCAATCACTCATTTCTGCTAGGCTTGGAACAAAGCGCTTGATGTAAGTATAATACTCTTTCACCCTTCAAATAACATTTTGAAATAGATTTCTTTATTATTGCCAATTACAGATGAAGCCACTGAGGCTTGGAAAGACTAGATAACTTGTCCAAATATAATGTATCTAGGATTTCAGTCCAGGCTGCTTGACATAAAAGTTCATGCTGGCCGGGCATGGTGGCTCATGCCTGTAACCCCAACACTTTGGGAGGCTTGAGGTGGGTGGATCACTTGAAGTCAAGAGATTGAAACCAGCCTGGTCTAGATGGTGAAACTCTGTCTCCACTAAAAATAAAAAATAAAGTAGCCTGGCGTGGTGGTGGGCATCTGTGGTCCCAGCTACTTGGGAGGCTAAGGCAGGAGAATCACTTGAACCTGGGAGGTGGAGGTTGCAGTGAGCTGAGATCTCACCACAGCACTCCAGCCTGGGCAGCAGAATGAGACTGTCAAAAAAAAAAAAAAAAAGAAAGTTCATACTGTCCAGCACTAAGCTCCATTGCTTTCTTTTTTCTCTTTCTCTATTTCATGTTCTCATCTAAGCCTTCGTACCTAGAGCAGCAGTGGTCAGCAACAAAAGTCCTTAGTGGCTATCACCCACCCCCATTGTCATCCATGTCTCCCGGATCAAGGAGCTTCAGGAAAACATATATACTTGATAGGAGGTGGAACGTCCAAGGAGGACCCAGTGTCAGAGAAGTTAGCTGGTGGGCAAGCACTTAGAGTGGAAACTGACAGTTACGGCAGCAATTATAATGAAACAAGTGGGAAAGTAGAAAGGGGTGCAGTGGGAGGAAGAGGGTAGGGATACGGAGCCCAGTGGATGAGATTCCTGGAAAGGAAAGGTCCTTGAAAGGCCTTCATTTGGGATGGTGAAAAAGGCCAACAAGCTAGTATTAATTGACCATAAACTTTAATACTTAAAATGTAATATGTATGGCATGTACAACACTCATATCTCATGCCATGAGAAACATTTAAGTATAATGCTTACATATATTAACAGATATTAGAATGGCACTAACATGAAACATTTTTAAATTTAGGAGTGCCTGGTTAGCATAGTAGCAGCCAACCAGTTCTTGCCACACCTGCTTCTGTGAGAGTATTACACAAGATAAAACTTCCAGAAGCACTGAGATAAGAGTGAGGAGGAATCTTAATCTACATACACAGGTGGTCACGATAGGTAATGTACCTTATTTTTCTGTGATTGCATTAAATTCCTACCCTGTGCCTTCAATTCGCCATATGCTAGTAAATAAGCCTCACTTTATTTGGAGTCCTCAAATTTTTTCTGTACCTGAATTCAGGAGTGGGGGAGGGTGGATGGGGTAGAGCAAAGGGAGGAGAGAGCTTGTCTAGTTTTGTCGCAGTCTTGAGCTAGAGAGTATGACTTGCGGCTTAGCACCTATCTTACCTGTGTCCACGGAGAACATTTCTTCCTGCCTGGTCTAGGCACAGAGCTGAATTGTTCCTCATTTTTAACTGTGAGGCCTTTTGTTATAATATTTTTCAAGTTCTGGTCAGTATAATAAGGCAAAAAATAAAAATATTGAGCAAAACACAACAAAGTGATGACAAAATTACCTTTATTTCTTAGTAGATGGTGTGAGTGTGCTACAGGTATAATGTTTCAGTGTACAAATTCATATGCAAAACACGTGACATTTCTTTAGTTCTGAAATCAACACAAATCAGTGGGAAGTCAAATCTCTCTCTCTCTTTTTTTTTTTTTTTGCCCTCCCCCCATTCTAAAATTTCCTGGTCTTGGCAAAGGAAAGTTTCTCTGTTTAAAGGTTCCCACTGGCTAGTGCTGGAGCGCCAGTGCTCTCCGAGACGTCCCACAAGGACTGAGACCTTGCTGATTTCCTAGGTACTGCCTAGCCACCTGCAAATCTCCACTGCTCCTATGAGAGGTGTGCCAGCCTCCCACCCACTTCTTCCTCTCCTCCCTAGGCCATGTCCAGTTCATTTTCCTCTCTGCGCTGCTTGTGCCAGGTACCCATCATTGCCTTTTCCAAATTTAGGAAGAGTCTGCCCTGCAGAAGCATCTGAGGCAAAGATACACAATGCCCTGGCTTTCTACCTTTTGTACAATAAAAGAACAATACAAAAGATAAACACAAACCACTATTAAAACAAATTGTATTCACCATTGCGTGACCACAACAAACCCTAACTACATCAACTTACAAATTTACCTTTCAGCTGGATAACAGAACACAAATATTTTTTAAAAATATACCATTTTATAGAACAAAATAATATACAATGCCTACAAATTATTTTAGAAGATAGTTGTTTCTCTACTCTCCATTTTATAGATGAAAGAAAAAGTGCATAAACAGAGTGACCGGTCCAAATTTACACACCTATACAGTGGCAGGGCTAGACCACAAACCCAAGTCTATCCAGGTACAAACTCCATGCACTCAATCACTATAGCATACTGCCATAATACAGTGATATATTCCAGTATTATGTTATAGTGACTGGGTGATACATGGAGAGATATGTATATATCTCTCTCCTGCATTTATTGAGCATGCACTATGTGCCAGGCAGTTTGCTAAAGACTATTCAAATGTGATATCTTTTAATCCTATAGTATCCACTCACATAGGTGTTATTAATCCATTTTACACCTGAGGCATATGAAGAATGTGATGAACTAATTCTTCATTCATTCTTCAACTGTAATCTGGCTTACTCCAAGAATGCCATTAAAATTGTTCTGACAAATATTACCAATAATCTCTACAGAACATTTCAGTGTTACCTTTTTGAGTGATTGCATCTACTTCTTGGTTTTAACTGATAATGTTGGTGATTCCCAATCTCTCTCTGGCACCACCTTTTATCTGAGCTTCAGACTCACACAAACAACTGTATATTAATTTTATCCATTCAGGTGTCATTTAGGCACCTTCAACTCAACATGTTAAAATTTAACCAACTTCTTTCTCCCTAAACAAGCTCCTACTTTTGAGATTTGATCTCAGTTATTGGTGTCCAATCACCCAGTTTCCTTCTTGACAACTTTCTCTTCTCCACAACCAAATACAATCAATAACCACATCAGAACCATTTACATTCTCCATAGTTTTAAAGGACATTGTAGGTTAGGACCTTAGTAAAGGACAGGACATTGTAGGTTAGGACCTTAGCCCAGTTTCTAGAACAATGAAAACTCTCAAGAAATGTTGGCTATTATTTTTACTAATATATAAGCAATAACAATAGCCACTACCACAACAGAGACACACTGACAGTGCCACTGCAGACTGTGGGTGTTAATTAGATGCTAGACATTTTGAATTAATGTCCCTATTGTGTCTTTTCTCTTTCGTATTTCCATATCTTTGCTCTGTGTTTAGAGAGACTTCTTCAACGTAACTATCTTTCCTTTTACTTTTGTTTTAACTAATATTTTTAATTCGTAAAAGCATTTTAATTGCTGTTTCCTTTCTGTCTTTGGGTTTAATTTCTTTTAAAATATTTCAAAGAACATTTTTTCAAGGTGTCTTTAGAAAAGACACTTTCTGTTTTGTGCTCTGAACAATTTGTTTTCCACATCATCTAGTTTTTTGTTTGTTCACCTTTCATAACTTTGGTTTTCCTCATGCCTAGTGATCCTAGGTTTGTCCCTTTGTACTCAAGATAGAGTATGCTAATTACCATAGTGGGCATGTTAATTACCAGAGCTAGAGTGAGTGCCTTTTGTTGTTGTCTAAGTAGGTTTGTTTTCTGTCCTCTAATTCTTGACGGAAAAGATGAGTAGGTGATTTTGTTTGGTTTATTTCTCTTTATCTTGAACCCTATGCCTAAAAAAGTATCTGGCACATAAGGACTCCCAAAATAAAAGCACATTGTTGTTGAAGGGCTTTCCTTATTGTAGTTGACAAGATTGTTAGTGGAATCTAAAGAAACTTCTAATGAAACATAGGCACTAATCTAGTCCTGGAAAAGAAAGAGGAATGTATTTTAAGCATGGTCAAGCCTTCAAGCCGATGTTCTCTTATTTTTTCCTGTTTTTATTATAGAAACTTCCCAAAGTCAAATTAAAACAGAAAGGGGCAAGCTGATCTGATAACTCATACTCTCTGCATTAAGAAGATATGAATCCTGATTCCATTTCTATTAGTGAGATCCTGAGATACATCCCTTAACTCTCTAAATCTCAGTTTCTCTAAATATAGAGGCCACAAATCTTACCTGCTTGCTTCCCAGGGTTTTGTGGGAATTAAATTTATATTTATTTAAATATCTTATATTTCAGTCACCTTAGAGACAATTCATTTTACAAATATACTTTATCAGGTTTTATTTTTAAACTCATAATTGTACCATACCCTATGTTTACAAGTGTTCCTTCAAAAACAGTGTGAGATAACACATTGTGTTAACTGGCACATATCAGAGAATGTTCCCAGGTTGTCAGACATGAATCAATACTTGATTGAATCAAATTCTCAGGTAATAATCTTTTAATCTTAGCACTCTATTGATTTCACTCTTCAATGGCCTTCTGTTTGCTTTTGGAGAAGTCTAAAGTCGGCCTGATTTTTTTGCTGCTCTCAAAGTTAGCTTGTCTTTTTATTTCCTTCATGGATACTTCTCAGCTCTGTTTTATTTTGTTTTTATTTCTCTTCATAATTCAAAAACTCACCATGGTGGAATGATATGTGGAATTTTCTATTAACATTTCCTGAAACATGTTTAGCCCTTTTCAGCCTGCACACTTTGGTTTCTTTTAGCTCAAAAAAGCTTTCTTACAATTACTCTGGTTTCCTCTCCATTTCCAGGGTTGGCCTTCCATTTTATGAACCCCACATCTTTCCTCTGTGAGTCTTTGTCTCTTGGTATATTTCTTCTTTTTACTGGAAGAGCTACTGAAGTGTGTCACTCCCACCTGTGTGAAATTTTATTCAATATCCATTTTGTCCTTTATAATCTCTAGTACAGATTTTAATTCTGCAATTGCAAACTTTTTATAAATTGCAATTGCTTTTATCTCACTTGGCTCTTTTTTATCCTGGATTTCTCTCTAAATTATTGCACTACTTTTATCTTATCACTCTCTCTTTTCAGGCCACTTTTTCTTGGACTGTTTCAGGGTATCAGATTTCTGAAATGTCCTTCTATTAGTAAATAACTTTAAGAAGAATCCTTTTCCACTGAATGCTAAATATCCTGAGCATTTCTCTTTTTCAAGCATATAGTTCTTACTGTTTGTTTGTTTGTTTGTTTTCCTTTTTATCCTTTTTCAGCTGGAAAGAGCTTTTCATACCTGATGTTTGCAATTAGACAGGTAATACAGATTCTTTGGCTTTGTTCTCTGACTTTGGTAACCTGGTGAAATATCCTGGAAGGAAGGTTATTAGTAATTCTTAGACTCTGTTAAACATTCTTCTTAGGATCATTGATTCTGTGATATTCTACATCAATAGTATACATGAAAACCTACAGTTCCCAAGACACACTTCCATAGAAGTACTTCCATTTCTTACCTTATAGAAGGGCTTACTAAGGCGGTGGTGTGTTCAAGATTTAATATGTCAGTATTCCCTTGTTTTCTGGAAGTGACAGTCCCAAGCTTGATGCAGAAAGTAACATGGGTAGAAAGAGGGGAGAGAGGGAAAAGGGCAATATTATAGCCCATTTGGAGAGTCCTCCTGTGCAGTAAAAGTGGGGAGATGATGATTAGTTTTAGTTAAGAGTCAAAAATCAGGAGGAAGAGTATAGTGTTTTCCTTTCTTCAATATTTAAAATTTTTAACTTCAATTCTTTTTTTTTTTCTTATAAATGGGGTCTCATTTTGTCACCCAGGCTGGAGTGCAGAGGGGTAATCATAGTTAACTGCAGCCTTAAACTCCTGAGCTCAAATGATCCTCCCGCCTCAGCCTCCTGAGTAGCTGGGATGACAAACATAAACCACCACATCTGGCTAATTTAAAAAAAAATTTCTTTTTAGAGAGGGGGTCTTGCCATTTTGCCCAGGCTGGTCTTGAACTCCTGGCCTCAAGTGATCCTCCTGCCTTAGCCTCCCAAAATACTGGGATTAGAGGAATGAGCTGCCACACCTGGCCCCTTCTTCTTTCTGATGAAAAGTTCTGTTTTATTTCATGAGTCAGTGCATACATTAGCCAGTCAGGCCCCAGGAAATCAGAGTTAGTGAAAATATCCGTCAAATTCTTGGTTTGGTTGTTTGGTTATTAAAGGTAACCAAAAAGATAACTAGGAGATGGCTTTTCTGTGAAACAATGAGACAATTCTATGTTCTGTCTTTTACCCCTGCAGTGGTTCTAAGGAAAAGCAGGTCATAAGCAAGGTTTTCATGGAGCATTTTGACCAATGACTATTCCTCCTTCTAATACATGATAAGATTCTGGACAAGAACAAAGGCCCAGACTTTTCTCACCTTTCTCTGTCTCACATGCACCTTTCCAGCCCATTTCCCTTTATTCATACCATTCTCTTCTAGCCCTCCTGTTTCAATTCAAAATGAGGCACAATACATAAATGCTTAGTGGTTATTCCCAATCACAATGTTCTCTATCAAGTAAGTAAAAAGATGTGTCTGATTAATAATGTTTTAAAACATAATAGCAAAAAAAAAAAAAACCCACGTAGAATTCTAACTAAACTGTTAGAGTTACCATTAATGATCACAGCAATTATTAATGTTTTCATGTTCAAAACCAGCCTGAGACTTGGTTTTCTGAGCAGAAGGCATCTCAGACTTTGTAAACTTGCCACGAAGTCATAGACTCTGATGGCCAGCAGGGTCCTCGTGAATCATGAGTTCCGCCATGTCCCAGAGCTGCCAAAATGTAGCCCTTCCCCACAGTTTCCACAGGAACTGGGGGTGCCTCAGCCTTTGGAAAGCTACCTCATACTCTGTCCACACTCAATAAATGCTGCTTAATAATGACAATGAGAATATGTGTTCCATCTCACTTTTCTCCTGAACACCTCTATTTAGGGAGCCACAAATATTTCCCCGAGACATTTATTCCATTGCCCAATTGGCGGCACAGTCAAAGAAATTTTCCTACTGTCTCCCTTGAATGTTTCCATTTTCTTTTTGCAGCTCAGCCCATTTCCTCTTGTCTTGTGCATGGATACTACCCTAAACTATGTTGGTGGTTAAGAAGTCATGCTGGGAGGACATTGCCTCAAATTTCTTGTTTCCAGGTAGTCAAGTCCAAGAATATGTTCCTGGATTCTAGGTACGAGCTGAGCTTGGTTTGCAACCATTCATTATGAGAAAAAGAAAATTGTCTACTTACTTATTTTTAAATGTTGGAAGCTATGCCGAGGCAGAAGACTGGGAAGCTGTTGAGCCGTGTGGAGTGGCCAGGGGCAGAGGCTGCCTGACTGTGGTTGCAGGATGGCCTCTGTCCCTGCTAATAACTAGGGGATCTGCAGGAATGATTAGCTGAGTTTCCAAAGCCCCTTCCTCCTAGGGTGTGCTCTTCAGAGTCCAACTACAATGGCATGAGTCTGTGCACATGAGCCCACAGAGATGGTTGTAAGTGTATATGACTTTGTGTGTGTAAATACAATTCATCAACAATTGTGTTTTAGAGAGGCACTAAAATGCCAGTTCAGATCTGTCTTATCCAGTCGCTCCTGTGCTTACTTCCCCAGCCTGAGTTCTTCCTCTTAGAGCTGTGAGTGGGATCAGCCTTATGAGATGTCTGAGTTACAAACTACTCACCTTTGACACAACCCCCAAAGCCCTCCCTTCTCAAAGAAACTACCTCACAGCAAGAAATATCTGCTAAATAATTTACTCTTCTAGATTTAAGGAGTGATTTCTTAATGTGACAATATCCCTGAGATTAAAATTCAGGGATATTTCTATTGATCTGCATTAACTCCCATGTTAGAGGGTAGGAATACAGCTCTGAGTAAAACAGCCAATATCCCCTTTTTTGCAGGAAAAATGCAGACATTAACAGAACTGGGAGCTCATGGAGTCAGCACTCCCGGAGACAAGACAGCCAGATTTTCCCTAAAAGGTGACCCCAGGGCCGAAAACCACAGAAGAAGTAGAATTTTTCTCAACAACAATATCTTGAGGTCATAATAATAAGTAAAAAAAAAGGCATCGAATGTGATTAAAGCTTATATTTTTCCATAGCAATTACAACAAATAGGATTGAGTCTGAGTTTGACAGCAACCCCTCCCTCCCACTGCCACTACCGTGGAGCCACTGGGGTTGTATTCATAGTTCTCACTCCACAGGCTTTGAGAAGGCTGCAGTGAATCACCCGTGGTCACACAGCTACTCAGTTAAAGAATACGAAATAATAAATGAGCATAAATGAGCCTTCCAATTCTGACTCCAGGAAACTTTCGAGCACAGCCTTCAGAGAAATTGGCTGGGGAGTAGAGGTAAAAGGAGGAATTAACCTAACCTCAGATGCCCAACTGCGGCAGTGGACCTTGGTTTTATAAATAAATGTAGGTTTTTTTTGTTTTTGTTTTTGTTTTTTTTAAAGTGGTATAACGGAAAGGCTTCAGAGACATATCCAAGCTCAAATCCGAGCTCTGCCAGTGATTAGCTCTAACCTTGGGCAAATAATTTAACCCAACTATAATATATGACTCCTTCCAAGCCAGCAGGAAGATTAAATGAGCTGCTAGAAGACACAGAACCAGTACCTGATACATGTTGTAATAAATATATCTTCTTTCTCCTTTAACCCAAGAAGAGAAGTAAAGCAAACATGATCCTTCACAACAGAGGCACTAGACAAAATACTCCAAATAGCCAACCAGCTGTGGAGCCCTCAGGACCAAGAGGGAGGTTCAAATATTAATACTACTGGGAGGCAGGAGGGTATCCATGGATGATGCCTGCTCTCCCCTGATTCAGCTCCAAGACCCAGGGAGAGTTAATGCCCACCACAATGGAAGGAAAACTAAATAGGTTTTGTTCTAAAAAAAAAACCAGGAGGCAAAAAATAAGGAAGATAAATTGGGTAAGTAAGTGAAATAGATGGACGTAGGACCCTCTTCTGTGCTCTTCCTTGGTACCTTGGCTCTGTTTGCACCTCATATGTCCCGTGACCTATGCATGTCACTACCACGATTGTCTTGACAGATAAAATGTTTAAATGCATATCTGGGGCCCTCCCAGGGTACATGTTTATCTCAACATAAAGTACATTTCTGGTCAAATTTCTGCTTCCAGTTTACTCTCCTCCATACACTTTTTTGGATCCAATTTTAAGTCATGCTACTTTGTAATAATTTATGTTCCGTTATAAGACTCCTGAAATCTCTTTATGAAAACATAGGTATAAGTGAAGAAAAACAAGGCAAATAAGTAAACATTAGATTTAAAAAGTTGTTTTTCACATTCCCACTTGCCAGCCCTCAGGCTGTTTCTAAATCCAGCTTCTGAAGCTCTAAGTGTCTACTATTGTCCATGGCTGTTACGGCATTCCAAGCGAAGTTTCCTTTAAACAAGTAAAAACTATAAAAACGCCCAAGTTAAAAACCAACAAACAAGATCTTATTCTTAGATTGTCACTGCTGCCCTGGGTTGGGCCTTCACTGCAGCGAGGTGTGGGTCATTGTTAGCTGGTTTACTTCAGAATCATCCCCAGCTCTGTTCTTCTGGGGCCGCCTCCTCCATAAAACCTGGAAAAATAAAGCACACACTTCCCCAGCTTTCTCTGTAGGTAGCAAGCCCATGTGGCTTAGTTACAGCCAATGAAGCCCATCATTTCCTGATGAAAGTATAGAAGGGGCCAGCAATTTTCTTTTTCTCCTTACTCGAACACAGATGAGATGGCTAGAGCTGGAGCAGCCATCTTTTGACACTGATGCAATAAGCCATCATACTGAGAATGGCAAAGCAGAGAGATAAAAAGAGTGACTCCTGTACTGTCTGGCTCCAAATGCATTGTTAACTGAGGCATAAGCCTCTGCTTGGCTAAGTTAGTATTAGTCAAGTTTTCTATTCCTTGAAGCCAAAAGCTTTCTCAACTAAGATAGATACAAATATAGACATAGATTAGATATGGATGTAGATATAGATATAGTTACAGTTATAAGCAGATAGATTTATCCCTAGAAAACCATTCTTTTTCAATAGAGGCATGTATAATAAAACACAGCTTAATTGCTCTATACAGTATGAATCTATAGAATAAATTATCATCTGAACCCAAACATGCATGCATAGTATCTCTAGGTTATTTTCTTTAAGATGCTCTACAAAATAGGACATCTAAATTCACAGCAATAATAGGAAGACAGACGCAAATTCCATGCCAGCTCATTTTCCCTGAAGATACAGTTTCACTGTATGAGAAAAACGATCCCTAAATCTAGAAAGAATCTTAAGATGAGGTTAAAGTAAGGGAACAAGGGAGAACCCCCGATTACTCAAAGAAGAAATAGCTTTCAATCCCAAACCAATCACTCTCAATTTCAAACAAGAAAATTAGAAATGTGTTCTTATTTTTATCACTGCCATTCTCAAAGCCCCAATAGATTGATGATGCAAACAACTTGGAGGACTTTGTTTATCCAAACCACTCCTGGTTAAGCCAGACTGGCTGACCCACATGTCTATCAGTTGCTACGTCCCCTTCTCTCTACTTGTTCCCTCACTCGTGGTGTGCTTTCTTTCGCTCACACTGTCCTGGAGATAAATTTTTGGATCCATTTTCCAACTGACATCTGCCTCTGCCCTGCTCCTCTGACTGTTGAGAACATCCTGATTCACCTTCTGGTATTTTGGACCTCAGTTCTCTTCTAATTTATGAGCTCAGTTACTCTTCCAGTGTGACAGTCTCTTAGAACAAACTGCAATCCCAGCTCAGCTGGACTGAGATGAAGAGGAACTCCAGCCCAATTCCAGCAGAAAAGCTCCATTTTCCCTCCGTCCTCAGTAACAGGATTTCAGACAAAGACAGTGAAGCCAGAGGGGTGAAAGGGTAAAGAATGGGAGCCACCACTTTGCTCCTGGTCATAAATCGCCTCTATTTTCATCTGTGGAACCATCTTTGTGTAGGGAAGGGAAGACAGCGTACCATGCTGGACACAGACGAGACCATCTTGAACTGAAGTGGTTTCCTGAAATGAAAAGATGAGGCCATATATGGTAAAGGGAGGTTTCCAGGTCTTTTCTGAAGGAAATTATCCAGTCAGAGGGACAGAACAAAAACTGATTATATGAAGTTGACCTTATGATCATGAGTTTTAGAAGCAACCCTATGTTCCTCTCCGCTCCCGTGCCGTCACCACTTAGTAAGGCTCTAGCAGTGATGATAGATCAACTCTCCCCATAATCCATATCACAGATTGTCATTAGTTACGGGGATTGAGATTCAATAAAGTTAAAGTAGGCTTAGGAGATCCTGCCTGAGAAATTTAATATGTGGGGCCTTATGTGTGCTCCAAAGTACTTTGACCAAACTGCGATTATGTTCCAAAGAGGACAATTTCCAAACTGTGCAGCAATGAGGGCAGTCTACCTGATGGAACTGTGTTAGTTAGGTAGAAATACTTGTCATTAGGGATATGAGTGAGTAAGTCTTTGTGTACATGTTTCCATGCAAATAAAGACTGTGAAGGAACCACAGCCACCTGCCACCACCCCTTCCTCACTGAACCCTGATTTTGTTCATGCTCACCTTGTATGGCAGGGCAGTCTGGAACTCTTTCCTGCCACAGGGTGTGAATGCTGATTGATCCAGACTAACTATGGTAATTCTGTATCCTAGACCAGTGGTTCACCCAGGAAAAGACACATTACCAATGTGAACTTCTGGAGTAGTGTTTCAAGCCCTTAAGAAAGTGGAAATAAGAAAAATACCTATTTTTCTGTCTCTTAATGTCGCCGTGTGAGGATGTGATTCTGGGAACAGCCATCTTGTGATCTTGAAGGACAAGCCAAGACAATTGCAAAAATGGTTGACGTCATTGAGCTCCTGACTGAACTTCCCTGGAATTTGCTGGTGCCCAGACTTCCTGTCGGGTAAGATCAGACACATCTTTATTTATTAAGCCACTTTTAGCTAGGTTTTATTGTTGTTGCTTGCAGCAGAATGCATCCTAGGCTGTATGAAAATCATCCCTAGAGGTACAGAGTCTACAGATGATTTGGTTTGGGTGAAGGAGGAGTCACTGAGACTTGGAGGGAAGAAATGCTTGCCTACATCATAGAAGGCAGACCTTCTGCCTCATAGCTGTGTGTTTTCCACTCTACCACACTGGCTTAGAGGGAACTGCGTGTTCATGTTAAGGCCATCGGCATTCACTCTTCTTTGAATGATTTTCTTATAATGATTATGGATGTCATTTTAAATAAAATATTTATCTTGCCTAATCAGGTAATGGGAAATCTTTAGCCACAAGGTTAGAAACTAGACTCAACCTTGAAATTTATTGCCTACGACTATAAACCAAGCCACGGTCAGAGAGCTGAGAAAAAGAATAAACAATGAGACAGCAGCTGCCGGGTCTTTCAGTGATAGATGGCAAGGCTAGATATGGCCAACAATGACACCAAGCCATAAATATTCTATATTTAACCTACAGTGTTAAAGTTGTTTGATTTCCATTATTGATGTGTGGACACCCTCATGGTCTTAAATTCTAAATCCTTTATCTTATACTGCCATGTTATTAGGAAAAAGGGAAAGTGCTTTTTAAAAAAACTCCAATTTGCATAGCTTCTTAGACTTTGGCCTTGCTGGTATTTGCATCCCAGTGTCATAGAGTTGATACCTCTCTGATACGACAGAAGAATTCCAGCACTGAGCTATTCCTGAGGAGAAGAGACTCGGTTTCTGAGGGCAGGGATTACTGTGTGTCTAGTCAGGGTGAGGTGCAGATAAAGGGAGTTTTTAAATCATAATGTTTTAGAATCTTGCAACTAGTTTGTTTAAAAAAATCTGTTATAAATAAGTCATAGCATTCTCTTTATAATGCCAGGGCTGCCATCCTTGCCAAAAAAAAAAAAAAAAAAGACTTTTTTGGAGGCAGTCTTCTCTTCCCTGTAGCATCCTGAACTCTACCAAAGAAATGAATTCATGTTGATGGATCACCATTACTGAGGGATGCTGGCATGATTCCCACTTGCTCCCCGCAAATAATCATTACTCCAACATAAAAAGTAAATCCAAACCTAAATGTCTTCCGTGTTTGGAAAAGCTGCCATGTTTGGGTCATAGCAGCCTCATCACGGCAAAGGCGTCACAATATAATTATTTGACTCCCAGGGCTTACTTCCTCTAGGAGAATCTTGGATGAAATGTTGACAGCAATGTTATCACTGTTCACATCTTCCACCGTCATTCTGCCACATGGCAACTAAAGCCACACAGAGTTAATCTTATGCTTAGAAGACAGTCTTCCCTCAAGCACTGACAATACTTGCATTTTCACCACTCTCTAAAACACAATATCGTCTTGAGACTTTCCTGAGAACTTCCTTGGACTGTGCCTAGTGGCTGCAACCTCAGTGTTAACCATCTCATTCATTAGTTGTACATAATTCAGAGTGTGGCCTCTGTAGTTCCAATGTCATTTCTGTCTTATTAACTCTTTCTGAGATGTTTTCCATTGAAGGGTAGTTGTCCAGTAGCTCCACAGGATTATTTTCCAGTTTATTGAAAATCCTTCTCCAAGAAGTCCAGAAGGAGTGAAAATAGAACTTAAGGATTTAAGTGTCTGTGGCAACCTTTAGAAAGCCCAACTTTTTCTTTAGAAAGCCCAATTTGCTTCTTAGACAAGAGAATTTCCTTTCCGCTTTCAGTGTGTGCTGAGTGAAAACGAAAGAACTGTATCTGGGGAGGCATGTCCTCATTTAGACACTTATAAGATCTCATCTCATTTTAGTAAAATTTACATGCATGACTAGTAATTAAGTTTTATTAAATTAGATGTTCTCTTTTTCATTTAAAGATGAGTTTTAATTATATAAAACAACAATTGCTGTAAAAATGATTGCATGCATTTATTTGAGCTTTGAGTGCCCTCTACTGGAACAAGAGAAAAAGTAAAAAATCAATACTACCTTGGTCTTGCATAGTTCTGTCCTAACTACTAAGATGTTATTAGTAGGAAAACAATAATAACAGTGAGAACTCAACGTATCTCACTCACAGTGGCCTAATAGTAATAAAATAGTTTTCTAAAACTTAATGCAGACCTAACCATGCGCATTTTGTGGGCTTTACATTTGTGAAAAGTCCTAGGTGATACTGACAAGAAGCATCCCTTTAGTTGGTTGGGCTGCTCTCTTATTTCTAATGACTGCTTGTCTCCACGCTATGAGTTTTGGGTTTATAGCCATAGCCTCTGGAATGAGGCTGGACTCTGGATCTGTTTTCTCTTCTAAGCCTTTTCTTTCCAAAACCGTGGGTGATTTCAACTTTCATTTGGGTGAGGCACTTCACTTCCCAGCTTCACAGTCATTTGATCCCCTCTCCTCTGACCACTTTCCTCGCTCTCTGCTGTAACTTCATTTGCAGCCACCCCTTAGCCTCTCTGCTCCACCTCTGACCTCCCGTATTCTGCTATGACCTTCCCTGTGGACCGCCATGTTCCCTCTTTCCACTGTCACCGCCATGTCTTCACTCCTGCTCTGCTCATTGTCAATGTGCCCAAGCCTAATCTCCTTCCCTTGTCTCTATTGAATCAGACTCTCAGTCCCTTCTTATCTCAATGTATTTCCTAACTTGTCTGGACTTCACGGTTTATTATTTCCACCACACTGTCATCAACACACTCATTTCCACCAACCCTTTGATCTTCTGCTGTATAAGCCTTGGAAATAGTCAATTCTACAACAGCCTAATGAGTCATTCTGACCGACTCCGATTTCTGAGCTGCGAAGCACTGCTGAAGGAGATCATTTTGCTTTGCTCACCGGGAAATGACAAATTCTTATGGCCAAATTCAGGTGAGACTTTGGGAACACTCAAGAATGTTTTTTTCCTTTTTGCTGTTTGCTTGTTTTTTCAAATCCCTCAAGGATGATTCAAACCTTGACTACTTTCTTCATTCTTAAGACTTGCATTGCTTCTCAAGTTTGGGAAAAATGGAGACTACTGGATCCTTGATTTACTTACCCTGAACTTTCAAATGTGCCTTTTTTTTTTCTTCAACTTTTATTTTAGGTTCCGGGGTACATGTGCAGGATGTGCAGGTTTGTTACATAGGTAAACGTGTGCCATGGTGGTTTGCTGCGCAGATCAACCCATCACCTAGGTGTTAAGTCAAATGTGTCTTTATCTCTATTTATTCTTCCCTTCTGCCACAGGAGATGAGTCTCTTCCCCATTTGCTTTTGATTCTATTCCCTCCCAGCCCTTCTTAGGTTTTCTTCTAATAGTTTGTTCAATTTTTCTCTCTTGAGCTCAGAGTATAAATATTCCAGATTCTCCACTGTTCTGCATTGCCCCCAGAAAGGGTGGTCCCTCTCACAATCTTGACCTTCCACAGACTACTTCTCCACACTTCCCTTGCTTCACTGTGAAGCTTTTAGAAAGTGTAGCCTACATTCCTCACTGCTGCTTTTGGGCAACCACTTCTGCTTCCCCACAACCCAGTTTAGGTTTATTTTTCTATCATTAACAAGAAACGGCTCCCGACAAAGGTAACCAAAGAGGTCTTGGTACCATCAAGTTCCCAGGATTATCTGCTGTGTTGCTCACCCATCCTTAGCTGATGCTCCAGAGCCCAAGACAGCTACTTATGCTCCAATTCACTGTTGTGACAGCAGGGAGACAAAAATGACAAGGAAAGGGATATCTCTTGTCTTGAAGGACATGTACCAGAAGGTGTGCATATCACTTCAGCTTGCATCTCATTGGCTTGAACGTAGTCACATGTCTAACCTAGCTTCAAGGGAAGTCCTTATTCTAGTTGGCCATCTATCTAGCCAAAAATTGGAGGTTCCATTCCTAAGGAGAAAACTGATATTTGGGTATTTGAAATTCGATGTACTAAATGCTAACCAAAGATGCAAAGAAACTAATGAGACTGAAGTTTTAAAAATGCATATTTTGGCATAACTTTAAGGAATTTTGATCTGATATTTTGTGTAATATCTGTTGTCAGAAAATTATTGGTCTTTTTATATTATTAATATTTGATATTAATTATTAATATTAATATATGCTAAATATTTTATTAACATATAAAGAGAGGATATACTCTTATTTTTGAGTCAAAAGTAAATAAATACATGCTAATTTATCATTATATTGATATATATTTTATGTGCTTACACTTAATAATCTTGTTTAACAGACAGTGTTAATAACTATAACACTCTTAAATTTTTCTAAATGTTTTCATATATTTGCAAACAATCTTTGTATAAAACCAAAGTGATTTTTTTTTCAGTTCACAAAGCCTCTTGAGAATATCAACATTAAACCTTTTCTTTAACATTTTATAGTGATTTGCAAGTTACATATATTTTTTATTTTACTTGGATCTCTTTCAGCTTATCAAGCCACACATCTAAATCTATGTGTCTCTAATTCTCAAGAACTTTTAAGTTTGACAATATTTGTAGTAAAGAATTTGGTATGTTTTTACTTCTCCTATTCTCTACCTGTTTTACTTCTTACTTGCTGTTAATTGACCTGGGATGCTAATAAAAAATGTTAATTATGTCACTAATTTTATAATACGCCATTGTTTTTTAAAGAACCATATTGACTTGTGCAGTTATATTCTAATTAATATTTATAAGCAGTGTACATCACTCTATATACTTATTTGTTTTAATATTTACTGTAGATCTTTTTCATTCTTAAGTTGTTTTGCTTTAAGTTTTCACCTCTATCAGTTGAAGTACATCTTTACTTTGCTTTGTTTTAGTAAATATATTCAAGAGTTCCATTTTTTTTGACTGCTTGCATTGTGAGAATTGTTTTTATTGCTTAACACATAATATTACTCAATTAGGGTATAAGAGTCTTGTAATACATCCCAGATACATTACTTAGAAAACTACAAGGAATCAGCTGGAATATTATTAGAACCAAGCCAGAAGTTTCGCCATGTGGTTGGTTCTGATATAAGTGAGAATCTATGGCCTTTCCTAAACCACAGAAATTGTTTGTTGAGAAGTGTTAAATGGTGACACTATAGATATGATGTATTTTTAGTTCTTTTTTATTTTCCCCCCAAATTTTACCTTCAAACATGGTATAGTGAATTTCCCATCTATATCCTTCAATAACATCTTAAGCAAACTCTACAATGTTTTCTGTATTAACATGTATCTAGATTAAAGATTCAATCACAAACTTTATTTAAATGACTTTTCTCTTCCCCACACAGGTCTGATCCATGGTGCTAAGGATCTGAAGTGTGAAGTAAGACCTGGTTAGTTCTTTTAATTGCATTCTTCCTTCTGATCTATGTATAGCTTTTTAGGCTTCGAGCCAGCTGTGCTAAAACTGCAGAAGGTGGTTCCAGGCTTAAAAAGGACTAGCAAACAAAAATGTTCTGATGAGGTGAAAAGTTTGGTGTGGTTCTAGAAAGTATTAAAGGCCAAATAAATTTGAGGTTAGTTTTACAAAGGCCCAAAGGCATGAGATGTGATTGAAAGGTTAGGTAGGAACCAGATCATGAAGAGTTTTGAAAGCCATAAAGAGACTTGAGATTTTATTCCAACCACAATGGAAAGCCATCTGAGATTTTCAAACAAGGGAGTCACTGGTAATCTAATTTATATCTTTAAAAGGCATCTCTGGCCATTGTGAGGAGAATGGTCTCTGAGGGGCAAGAGTAGAAGAAGGAAGACTAGTTAGAGAAGGATGGCAAAGGTCCAAGGAGGAGATGTCAGTGGCCTGGATGAGAGTGGTGGAAGAAGAGATGATGATGCATAAAATTTTAATATCCAGATGACAGGATCTTCTGATAGATTGGGCACTGCATGGGAGAGAGAGAGAGTACTGAATAACTCCAGAAATTTGACCTGAGCAACTTGATGAACAGTGGTGCCTTTGATAGATAGGGGATATACTAGAGGAAAAAGAGCCAATATGATTAAAAAAAGAACTCAAGGGTTTGGTTTTAGACAAATTTGTCAAGATTCCTGCTACATCGAAGTGGAAATGTTAGATAAGCAGTTATACATGCAAGTCTGGAGCTCTGGGCTGGAGACACAAATGCAGAGCCATCAGCGTATACATGTGGGGATATGTGGCATACAAAGCCATGGCAATCACGAAACAATTGAGTGAATACATAGAAAAGAAGGGCTCCAAAGGCTAAGCCTAGTGAGACATCAATCTTTGGAGGCTGAGAAGATGAAGGGGAAGGAGCAACAGAGACCGACCGGGGATGGCCAGCACAATCAGAGCAGAACTAGTGTGGTGTCCTGGGAGCCAGATTTAGAAACACTTTAGAAAGTGTTCAGAAAGTTTAGAAATACTCTAAAAGTGTTTCAAGAATTGTGTCAATCTCTTCTTTAGCTCCCATAATTTTTTGGCTTTATTTCAGATGGGCAGATTACTGGCAACAGCAAAGCAATAATTCTTTTTCTCTGTTTCAATACCAAAACTAGTTTTAGATGGACCCTTTTTTTTGTATTTTCTGACAGATACTCCCTTTCCCTTGTGTGACTACTTTTTTCTAGATGCCACGTGGACATGCCTCCCCTTCCCACATACAGTGTAGCCATATCACATGCACATACAACTCACGTGATTCCAACTGCGTGCACTTGAGAGAGAGAGAGAACATTACAATGTCATAGGTGATACCACCTGCCACTCAATACATATGTCCAAGAATAGAGAAATAGGTCTGAACCTGATGTTCTTCTGGGGTTATGCCCACAAAGTATTGCTTTCTGAACCTATGGATGGACTGTGAGATTTTTCAAAATATTTTAGTTATATATAACATTTGCCTTATATGCTGAATTTAATCTTATGTTGGGTGCAGTTCTACCCTACCTAAGCTGGAGTGGGGTGCAAGCTGCCCAGTGTTAACTTTGTTCACAGAAAGGATGTGTGGAATGTTCTTAACTCTGGTCCACATGAGTCCTGACAGGTCACTCTCATGTCTGTTTCCTCACCATCCGACACTTAGGCATCGTCTGAGGTCTGCATGACTGAGGTGGAGTTTTCTTTATCCCACCCTCAATTTCCTTGCTACCTTAGATTTCATGAGCTTTCTCTTGGTCCCTAACATAGTTAGAACATCTATGTTGGTGGTTACTGTTTCACACACAAAACTCTTTTATCAGAGCTCTGCCTTCTTCCTCAACAACTGTGTTTCTATTGAGATGACCACTTAGTCCAAGACAGCACTGTTAGTGGATCTTTTTGATTAGTTAGTTAGTTTGTTTGTTTTATTTTGATTTTATTTTTTTAAATGATCTCAAACAGCCCCAGTTATTTATGGTTTTAGCAATGTAACAAATTTTTTTTCAGGGAATAAATAGGTACCCACTTAAATATGTGATATGAGGTAAACACACCATGATCTTCTTATGAACATAGCAAGTTGCTGAGGCACAATTCTCCCAGGTGGATAAAGCTGAGTACTGTTCTTTTTCCTCTGCATCTATTTGTAGCAACAGATTTCTATTAAAGGCCAAATAGTCATCTAGAAGGAAAGAAATGAAAGCTTTGAGATTCTGGGTTATTAGAAGATATCTGATGGTCTGGTGTTGCTCTGGATGAGGCCAACAGATGAGACCCTGGGCTCCCAGGAGAGTTGGATTTAGGCTTAACGCCAGAGCCTTATTGTTGGTGGGGTGAGCTGTTTCTAGCAAAGCAGATTCTGTGACCACGCCCCCCCACCATGCCCTGAAACTAGTGTCCTGGCACCATGATGTGCCCTGGAGAAAATATCTGTGCCTGAGTGTAAAGTGATAGAATTATATCTTGGAATTTGGGCCAGGTGTGGTGTGCAACCACCATAGATGAGAGTAAGTCTGAGAGGAAAAGCAATTTCTTCCTCACCCTGGATTCGGAAGTAAGGCCAGGTGCTCTTCAGTGCTTTGGGGCTTGCAGCCTTGCCCTAGAATATTTGCCTGCTGACCACACCAAGCAGTGGCAATAGCAGTAGAGAAAGCACTCCCTCAGGGAAATGGCCAGACTTCCCAGTTTCCTCCTCTGCAAAGGGTTATTAATCACCACAGATCCCTTTCCACTTGGAATGCATGTGAAGCACGTGCAGAGGGAGAGCCTTATAGGGACCAGTGGAACAAAGGCTTGAAGTCAATAGGATTTGAACACCAGAAGAAACGAGACATTATTTTGCACCACAAGCTGGTGAAGTCGGTCTTATCTTCTTCAGAATTTTTATGTAAAATTTGGAGACTGCCCGTCAGGAAAGCTACCTTGTGAACCCCAAGGTAGTGATATTTTCCTTAACAATGAGGGGGTAGAACTTATGGGAAGCAGAATGCAATTAAAACTCATATCCGATATTCTACTGCTCAACTGATGTCTTATTAAAAATGTGTGCTTGTGGCCAAGGAAGTAGGAGGTGTGCTCTCAGCTGTCAGGCAGAGAAGAGAGAGCCGTGCCCTGGATCCATGTTTAAAGGCCTGCACACTCAGATCCCTAGTCCATGAGGAGGGAGCCGTTTACATCCTCTTCCCACATGACAATCAAAATCACACCACAGACTTCATTTTTCTCACTTCTCCTACACAAGGGCTCATGGTTGGGCATAAGATAATGAGGACAGGCTCTGTCACCCACAGTGTGGCAAGATAAGATGTAGCATAGTCAGAAGAAATTATTTTAGGGCCCCCTCCCCCAGAATTTTCACTGGTGACTCAATTCATCCTCTATGTGGCTAAATGGGTGATATCAGATATGGGATCCTCAGATGCCCTAAGTTTTAATTCTGGCTCTGCCACTGACTTCATTTCTGTAATAGGTATACTATCAAATGTCTCCATGCCCCTGTCTCCTTGAAGGGAAAACTCACTTCACCAAATTATAAGGAACACCAAATCACTGTGAAGTCCTCTGTCAAGTTGAGATTTGCATCATTCTTCAAACTGCCCAGCCTCAGCTCCTGTGATATTTTATGAACTGTGGCTCTCTGCAAATTAAGATTTACCGAGACATATTGCAGGAATGTTTTAAAATATTACTCATTTTAGTAGCATTTTAGTAGCATTTATAATTATGGCTGCTAGATCTTTCTTGGCATTCATTGTATTAAACCTCAGTGGCTCTACCAAGTAATGGATTTTGGAGGTGGCCAGTAAAACTCATCCAATACCTCCTAAGTTCTCACTGTCTTTAATTCTGTCTTCAAGAAGACATAATTATTAATCTTGAAGACATCAATTGTATGTTTCACATAGGAATTGAAAAATGCTTAGTGACACTGAAGGTAATAGAAAATCTAAGTCACAAAAGAATGAACAGTGGGCTAATGGCCTTCAACTACAGGAGAAGAAGAAGGAGTGAAGAAGAGGAGGAAGAGAAAGAGGAAGGGAGAGGGAGGAGGAGAGAGAGGGGAGGGGGAAGGGGAATGGAAAGGAGAAACTAAGGAACATACAGGAACTAAGCAGTTACTCTTTCGACCAACAATAAACATAAAGGTAGAATACAGAATATTTTCTTTCTTCCTGTGCCTCACTTTGCTTATCTGGTAAATAGGGATAACAGCTAAAATCACCCTTGCTTAGTAGAGATTTATATCTTTGCAGAATTTATAACTATTGTTAGTATTCACTCACTAACTACAATACTATAAGTGCTCATTCGGTGTATACATACATAGCTTTCCAGAAAAATAAAATTCCTTCGTTCCTTCCTGAATGATTCAACCTATAGAATGCACCTGTTTGTGGGTTATATTTTGTTTATCTGTCTACAGTGAAGTTAGAAATGTTTATTAATTGTAGTAATGTCAGAATTTTTTAAAACAGAAATCTCTTTATTGTAGTACTTACATGTAGGACTATTAACTACAATAAATTCATGAGGAATTTGTAGATAAAGATTTAAGAGCTAAATATTAAAATTCCATGCAGTCACTAAATATTCCCAAAGAAATGGAAATATCTGGGAAGTATATAACCATGCTTTTTGGCCTTTATTTGAATATAAAAGGGGTGGCTTAAACGACTATTAAATTACATTCCCAGAGAGTTTGTGTACAAATCAAATGATAACAGATTATACATTGGCTGGTGCAAATTGCTTCCCCAAGTGAATATTAACATAGGGTCACAATTCTTGAATCATAACCCAGGTGGGCCAAACTTTGGGATCTGTTGTATTTTTTTAATGGTAATGTGAGCACAAACTGTGTATTGTGTAACACCCCCATTGGGGGTTGGAGGAAGCATTCAAACACATTAAATTTTCTTCAGTAAAACATGAAAATATTCACACTAAGTGACATAAACACTATTAAATCATTTCACATACTTTGATTATTTAAATCAAATAGTTTTTTTAAAAAGTCTGCAGATTTGTATTTTCTTTCTCAGATTTGTGGATTGTGCACTCGTATTATTTAAAGTGTTTGGGATGCTCTGCAGTCATCTGAGGGGAAGTCTTTGAAAAATTAATGAACACCTGTGGGAGAATATAATATCAAATATAAATAATAGCTGTGGGCTCACATTTTCAGGAACTCACCAAATATGTAAGCCAAGAATATTTTTGTCTTGGTCCCCGGGATTGAAAGTAAACAAATTTCCAATACTGTCTAGATGGTGTAGTGGGTAAGGAGAAAAGAAAGTTGAGGATGGTACTTCAGATGCAGGGACAAGGAGTACACAACGGAGAGTGAAAAGAATCTGCCAGAGAGATGGGGGGATAAATCACCTGAGTATAGTATATATCAGTATGAGCAAATAATTTCTTTTTTTGTAATATAAGAAATTCCATAATGACCAGGTTTGCAAAGATATCACACATGCTGAGAACTCAAGCATCTATTCAAACTGACGGCATTTGGTAGCCCAGCTCAGTCTGCAGCAGGGCTAGCTGCAGAGCTCACGCCTGGGCCCTTGGAAAGGACACTGTGCTGAGAAGGAACCACTTCTGGTTTAATGCTCTGTGGTCACTGACTTTATGTTCATAATCACAGTTTAAAAAGGACCCTCACATTTGCATTTTGCATTGAGCCCTGCAAATATGTAGGGGTTGTGTCCACAGGCAAGCCTGTGTGTAGAATAGAGTGGAGGACCATCTCCACTTTCACTATTTGCTAGAAGTGAGAAGACAGCCTTTTGCCTAAGCATGGGAGGAGCCCACTGACCACATGGCCAGGGAAGTCTTCACTGTGGCTCCTCTCAGGTCTGCTCCAGGCATATGAACACTTGCAGAGAGAGGAATGATGTAAAACCAGCTCAATTGTCTCATAGAACTGATGTTTACAGGTTTTTTGGATAAACATAGAAGTTGACCCTCCCTAGTCTTAAAACTTGAAACTCACATTTGTCTCATCTGAGTTTCTTCCTCATGAAACTGACCCTCAGGCTGGGGACTGAAACTCACCAGGTCACTGCATCCAGGCCCCACATTCATTATGAATGGTTCCTTGCCTTTCTCTAAATCCTGTTTTCCTGCCTTACCCATCATACAAAGCCCCCCAATTTTTGTCAGCTTAGGAGATGGATTTGACCCTTTTCTGCTGCAGCACTCAATTAAAGCCTTCTTCCCTTGCAACACTTGTTGTCTCAGTGACTGGCTTTCTGTGCATGGGCATCAGGACCCAGACTGAACCCCTGGTGTTTCAGTAACAGATGCACGATGCACTTTGTCTCCTTAAGAGGAAGAAGAATTTCCTTCTCATAATCTCCCTCTAAACAACAGCGTTGGACAGAATGCACAGTTCCCTGTGATAGGAGGAGTGACGGGGATCTCCACAGCCATAACCTTCTGCTTATGTGGCATGAGGTGAGAAGTCTGAAGGCACCATCTCCCCAAGGTTAACCTAAGCAGCGAGTAATAAGTCTTCATATTTGTTTTGCATTCTGCAATGTATAAAGGTTTCCAGTCATCATCAGATTTTATTGATTCATTCACTCATGAAACACACAAAAACATACATACACCCCACCTACACACACCCATACATACATACATACATACCCTCCACATATGTGCACATGTTTATTCTGCAGCAAGCACAAGACACAGAGCTGGATCCTCACCCATTGTAATAGGGGAATCTTTTCTCACCTCTTTCTTACTTGTCACTGTCTGTTTTCCTCTTTTCTCTCATTGGTGATTCATGGACACTATTGTTCCCCAGGATCTCCACTCCCTGCCCTTCAGTTCTTACCCCAGGCTGACTCTTGTCACTGCCATCCCACTGACAAGGCACTCATCATGTTCTCCAGCACTCATTACTCCTCTAAGGAAAGCTCGCCTCTCACTCCTCAAGGCCGAAATTCTGCCACAGAGTTCCCTGATTTCCAGAGCACACCTTCCCTAAAACCTAAGTTCAGTGTGGCATTGCCTACTACCCCCTCATTCAGGGAAGGCTCTCCCTCTTTAGTTTCTAGAACACAGTTCCTTTCCTGGCTTCCTTTTACGTCCCTGGCACTGCTCTTCAGTCTCCTTTGAAGATTCTTCTTTCTCCCACAGTGGTTGGGGCTCCCCTAGGACTTCCTCTTTGACCTTTTTCCACTTTTTGCAGTATTCCTAGGAAATCAGTTCAATACTTCCCTGTGATTTCAATGGTCATTTACGCAACTATAGACCAGAAGATCTATATTTGTTCTGACTAGCCATGTAACATGGGACAATATATATAATCTCTTAAGCCTCAGTTTTCACATCCGTCGAATGGGCAAAATGATCATCCCTACCTGATACAGTTATCACAAAGCTTCCCTTATTTCCTCATTTATTCACCAGAAGTTTTAAGCACCTCATATACGTCATGCAGGGATAAACATGACGTATTAACAATCATTGTCATTGCAGCACCTCTATTAATGGTGTTGGGCAGACAGTGTCCTAATGAGCCAATGATTATTTTATACATAACAATGATAGGAGCTATGAAGAATAAAGCAGGCAAGAATGAATGACCTGATAAGTGTGAAACAATTAACACAGAGACTGACATAAAAGAAATGCTCATAAATGCTACCATAGTCCTCTCCATCACCTGCAGCGAGGGTCTTTAGTTGTTTCCAGTCTAGATGTCTCTCCTGATGTCCATAGAAACTCAAGTTTAGTATATTGAAAGCTATTTTTTTTAGTCCTCACGTTGATCAATAGCACCAAAGTCTCAGCTGACCATCATTTTACCACCCTATTATCCATGTTAGATCTGCTCCTCCTCTCCAACCTTGTTACCCCGACCTGATTTAGACCTTTAACTTTTCTGGCCTGATCTACTGTGAGAGCTACCTATGTTACCCTTCTCTAGACTGTTCTCCACTCAATCATCCACCCAACTGCTGGGATAGCATACTGGTCCCCTGCTTAAAATCATACAGTGACTTGCTATCATCTTCCATGGGTATAGCTCAAGTTTTTTAGCCCAACCGACTACTCCAGACACCGCCTCACTGCTTATGCTCCAATGCACTACCCTCCCTTCCATTTCTAACCCTCTAGACTGCAGGACATTGAAGTGTGTGAAACTCTTCTTGCTCACTCAGCTGTCTTGCCTGTGAACCTGTGTCCCCCTGACACACACTGCCTTTCACCCTGCAGTGCCTTCCACACATGTTTTGAACTGGCTAATTATTGCTCAGGGTCAACATCACTTCCTTTAAGCATTTCCCTGGTCTCCATCCTACCCCTACCTTATTCCATCTGAGTTGTGTATCTCCGATAAGGGTCTCACATACCCTGCTCAAGTCTCTGTCTCTTTCACTAAAATCACCAGGTTCCTTTGGATTTTACTTTTGTGTCTGTTTTTACTAGATCCTTATTGAAAGAATGAGTTTTACTTGTTTTCCCTGGATTCTTTCAGGAGGACCCCCACTCACATTTTCCCCACAGGCTGTGTGCTCATGTGTCCTCCACAGCCCATAATTGTCTATAGTGAATTTGCCAAACTGGATTTGTCAGTCTTGAAAAATATCATGTGGGAAATACCAGAGGACCAGTCTAAGTTGGAATGTATGGAAAACTTGTCTCTAACCCTTCAAGGCCATAGTTCAGCCATGGAGATACCCAATTTACATGATTAAACAGACCACTTAGCATCTCATGTTACTGCATCTGCATTTGTATTTGTATTTACAATGCCTTTACATTTTTATCCAAGAATCATGGAGTAATTCTTGCATTACTTCTATGTAACAAGAGGGCCCAGTGTGAATTTTTAAAAACAAGAGAAATCTCCAGTACAGGAAACTATCAGAACCCAGAATGTTAATACCTTCATTAAATCATTAAAATCCCTTTCCACTGGGCCCCCACAGCAGCCTAAGAAACTAGAACAAGGCTTAGCATCTAGAATAAAAAATGAATTATCTCTTCCCTCTTCCTGAACCAAGTTCCCACCTCAATACCAGAATTTTCACAGGGGCCCCAAGTCAAAATATTGTCAAAGAACTTTAACTATTTTCTGTCTCCCACTCCACAAATCTCATCAGCACCCATTCTCTGCTATTTTGCCATCCTTAATTGGAGTGTCTGGCTGATGCATGTCAACAAGGGTTGTTGAATGCCTGTTCTTAAAAATTTGCACCCTCATCTCCATTACCATGGCCTTTAATATCTCACCTAAACTGCTGAAATAGTTTTCCTATTCCGGGACTCTCATTTCTCCAATAGACTGTCATATTGCTTCCTCACTTCAAGTCCATTCAGACTTTAAAGTCCTCAATAGCTTATCATCACCTGCAGAGTAAATGGAAATCCAGTAGCATCTGCAGGAGTGTAGGGAACTTCACCCCAAAATATGGCCCCTTGCTATAAAGAGTATTTTGAGTTAAATACCCTTAGAAAGTAACAGACTGTAACAGCACAGCAGATTCTTCTTGCCTACTGCCCAGAAAAGCCAATGCAGTGAGAACAGCAGGTTTTGCAGCAAAGAAACAGTTTAATAATTGCAAGTCCAGCTACGTAGAGGAACAGAAGACATTTCTCAAGTCTGCCTACTAGAAAACTCAGAAGCTAGAGTTTTAAAGATTATTTGGCAGGCAGAGGGCTAGTGAATGGGTGCTGCTGATAGGTTAGGATGAAGTAATAGAAGTATCCAAACTGTCTTTGTGCTAAGTCAGTTTGTGAATGAAAGTTCCTGATTGGGAGTCAGTTTCTTGGTCTGACTCACAGTCTGACTAGAGTTATTTGGTTGCCATAATGCAAAAGTTTGAAAACTATCTCAAAGACCAGTCTTAAGTTTTGACAATCCTGGTGTTACTGGAAAGGGGTCCTGATTCAGACACCAAGAGAGGATTCTTGGATCTCATGCAAGAATTCAGGGTGAGTCCATAAAGTTAACATGAGTGTGTTAAGAAAGTAAAGGAATAAAAAAATGTCTACTCTATAGGCAAAATCAATAATACATCTTGATTACATGAAAAAAAAAGGGTGAATTATATATGAGTTTTCCAAGAAAGGGATAGACAACTCCAAGAACTGGGGCTTCTTTCCCATTTTAGACCATACTGGGTAACTTCCTGATGTTGCCATGGCATTTGTAGACTGTCATGGCACTGGTGAGAGTGTCTTTTAACATGCTAATGCATTATAGTTATCGTACAATGAGCAGTGAGGATGACCAGAGGTCATCCAGAGAACCAAATTCTGGAAAAATTCGATAGAGAGACACAAATATGCTCCAAATTTTGTTCAAAGGAGTATAATTTACTCAATTGCCACAAGCTGTAAATAGCTCAAAAAAAAGTTTCTTTGACTTTGAAAAACAAAACAAAGGAGCAGCAACATTTTTTTAAATTGCATTTAGGTTTTGGGGTACATGTGAAGAACATGCAAGATTGTTGCATAGGTACACATGTGGCAGTGTGATTTGCTGCTTTCCTCCCCTTCACCTATATCTGGCATTTCTCCCCATGCTATCTCTCCTCAGCTCACCACCTCCCATTGTCCCTCCCCTATTTCCCCCTCAACAGACCCCAGTGTGTAGTGCTCCCCTCCCTATGTCCATGTGTTCTTATTGTTCAACACCCGCCTATGAGTGAGAAAATGTGGTGTTTGATTTTGTGTTCTTGTGTCAGTTTGCTGAGAATGATGGTTTCCAGGTTCATCCATGTCCCTACAAAGGACACGAATTCATCGTTTTGATGGCTGCATAATATTCCATGGTGTATATGTGCCACATTTTACCTGTCCAGTCTATCATCGATGGGCATTTGGGTTGGTTCCAGGTCTTTGCTATTGTAAACTGTGCTGCAATGAACATTCGTGTGCATGTGTCCTTATAGTAG